>PVJC01019960.1:0-29656 GCA_004026665.1 Murina feae | reverse complement strand
CTATGAACATAGGGATGCATATATCCTTTCTGATTGGTGTTTCTGGTTTCTTGGGATATATTCCCAGGAGTGGGATGACAGGGTCAAATGGGAGTTCCATTTTTAATTTTTTGAGAAAACTCCAAACTGTCTTCCATAGTGGCTGCACCAGTCTGCATTCCCACCAGCAGTGCAGAAGGGTTCCTCTATTATTGTATTCATTTTATTCTTTTATACATTGCAGATACTTCTGTATATGTCTGACTCACATATTAATTTAAAAGCCTGGAGGATAAGAATTATCTCATATTCATCTTTGGACCACTCAACTCTTGGAGTAGTCCATTATATAGTAACCTATCAATAAATTTCTCAAATTGAATTGATTCAAACTGAATTGACTGAAGCCTTATGCATTATTATTTTGACTCACATGGGAGATTTTATTGATCAAACCATCATTAGTGACAGGAATAAATAAAAGTGTTCCTTCTTTGAATTACGTTCAAATGTAATTTCATTCCTTCATATTTTATTTAACTCTATAGCTTGAAGTTATGATCATGTTTAAAGATCAATAATTTTTTATATTTAATTGCTACGATGTAGACACAAAAAATCTGCTCTGCTTTCCATAACATGTAAGTTTTGAGATTAATAAAGTATCACAGTAAGTATTTCTATCCTGTCATTTCTGAAAGTTATATTTGATTCTATTTATTTATTTATTTTTTATTTCATTGCTTGAAGTATTACAACAAGTGATAGATAAGTATTATTTTTTTAGTCTCTGAGTATTGGTAGACTTCAGAATTATATTCATTCTGTCAAAGACTTAGGATCAAAATGAAATTATTAAAATGAGAAATTATCTTATAGATATTGTATTTTGAAAGTAGGAACACATCAGGAGAACAGACCTCAAGTTCCCATTTTAGTTTAAGTTTATATTTTCATGAATGTTTATTATGTATGGCACAATCAATATGTAACATAGTTTGGTAAAACTTATAATTGTCATTTTCTTCATTTTTGCTTCATCAAGCTCATCAGTTCTGCTCTATAAAGCAAGTTGTATACTTAATTACAAATGTGCCTTATCATTTGAAAACACTTTGAATAATCTGTTACACTGAGCATACCAAGGTATTGGCATCACTATGAAGCATGCAATTTAATTTTTAAGATTGCTATTTTAAGAGTGGTACATAGATATACTCATCAAAAAAAGCCCACAGAAATTCATGATATGTCACAAGTAAACTGGAGATCCAGAGACATACCCCAGAATGACAGGATTGGTAAATAATAATAAACTCTCCAAGATATGCTGAGGAGGCTCTTCGTCATACATGAAGACAGTAATTGTGATTTATTATTTTATGGAGTATATTCAAATATAGAAGATTAGAATTTCTTATGAAATTCACACAGAATTATCAATAATTTCATATAAAAGTCAAGATAAAGCAAGATGAGATTATTAGTTAAGTGAGAAGGAATAAAGACCATTGTGGAAAAATATGTTAACCATGACTCGTTCTTAAAATGCTGCCAAAAGCAAGTTAATACACAGAGCAAACACTCTATTAATTGAGGTGCCCAAGTTATGCTAGAAAGGTGATCCGTTTAGTAATATTAACACCTTGCGTTACCATATACTTATAGTTTAAAAGCACATTCTCATATACTATCTCATTATCATTTATTCTTTACACTCTTCATGGATTTTCAGCTGGGATTAATATTTTCAATTACACAAAATGAAAATAAAGCTCCCAGTGGTTCTTTTAAAAAATAATTTAAAAATATATATTTTACTGATTTTTACAGAGAGGAAGGGAGGATAGAGATTTAGAAACATCAATGAGAGAGAACATCTATCAGCTGCCTCCTGCACACCCTCTACTGGGGATGGAGCTGGCAACCAAGGTACATGCCCTTGACCGGAATTGAACCCAGTACCTTTCAGTCCACAGACTGATGCTCTATCCACTGAACCAAACCGGTTAGGGCAGGGTTAAATTCTTTACTCAAGATCAAATAATGTGAGAAGTCTATAAAGTAATGTGAACATTTTGAAATAAGTAATCTTTAGAAGTATAAATCCCTTCAGATAGGCTTGATAATGTATAGGAATCAAATGAACTAACTGCCAGTAGTGATGATTACGTGGGGACTTGAAGAATCAGAGCCCTAAGTTTTGGTCATGTATGATTTAAGAAGCCACCAACCCCAGCGGGCAGGTGTGGATCACTTGGTTGAACATTATCCCATACACTGAGAGGTTGCTGGTTTGATTCCTGGTCAGGGCACATGCTGGAGGTGCAGACTTGATGTTTCTCTCATAGATGTTTCTCTTTCTCTCTCCTTCCTTTCCTCTTTTTAAAGAAGAAGCCACCACCAAGCATATACACATTTATCTGAAAAGAACTAAGTAAACTGGATGAAATATGCTTTTTTAAAAAGCAAAATTAATCCATGAGCTGGTAAGAAAGTGAGAATACAGAAAATCTAAATAATAATAACAATAATAATAATAGTCAGAAAATCAGAGAGATAAACAGAGAACTGAAACTGGCCTGCTATTGGGATATTAACATGCCAGATTAACTTGTACTACAGTTTTCACCAACTCACAGGAGAAAAGTATAGAAAACAAGATATTGGATTCTAATAGTATAATTTTTCCTGCTCCAAATAAAGCTGGTGTACCCAAATGTTCTACCTTTAATATTAAATGTGAACTTAAAATAAATCTCTACCGCCTGGAAACTGCAAAGGAAACTTTCCCATCTTGAATAATCATGTTGATTGAAAGAAGAAAATTATATTTCATCTGATAATTTAAAACAACCCTGCCTTCATATGGCATTACAGCCTAATATTTGCTCTACTTGGGTAGTCTAAAAATTGTAAAGTTTTGAATTTAATTAAAATTATCTCTGATTGGTAATCCTCACTGGTGCTTGGTGTAATCAATTCTGAATCCTCTATGGAAGGATGAGAGAATAGAAGACATAGAGATTAGTATAAAAATGTCAGTTTTATGTGAGAAAAAATAGTATGTAGCAAAGGAAATATTTAAAGAGATAATGGTTGATATTTTCCCAAAACTGATAAATGACAATCATCTACATATTTAGGTAGCCCAATGAATCCCACAGACTATGAAAGACTCTATGTACAAACAACCTGATTTATTCAACAGGTAAATTGTAAGGAAATTTTAAAATATATAGCAGGAACCTATATATTTCAAGTGACTAAAGAAACAATTTAAGATAAAACAAATTTTAAAGAGTCTGAGGGAACTAAAATACTCACTGGATATTAGATCATATTGAAAAATGATTATATACACACACAAAAGTCCTTGCTCTGACAGATGAGAAGGCCTAGAAGCAACAAAATGATAGCAGTGAGCACATCTAGTGGCAGATCTTGGTTTCAAACACAATCCTTCAAGAAAATCTATGTGCATACTTTATTAATATCCACGTTCCTTGTAAAATGTACATTCTATGAGAATAGGAACTGTTTTTAACTTATCCTTATATTATCTGTGCCTAGTATAGTTACTGATATCTAATAAGTACTTGAAATATTTCTTGAACATATGAATAAATGAATGTTAATAGAAGTTTTAACTGTTATAAAACATGGCCAAAGTGTATGTTCCCTCAGATCAGATATGATGCATTTGTGTGTATATACATGGTGGCTTGGATTTTGCTTGGTATATATGACTACCCAAGAAATACTTGCTGTTTTCAGAAAAATTGACCTATGTCCCATTTCACAAGAATTGTGAAATCTGATCAGACTTTAAGTAAACAATAACAAGAAGAAAGGAGAAGAAGAAAGAGGCTATTAGCAAAGTAGGAAGTAGCAGACAATTCACAGAGCATACAAGAGTGGAAGGGAGGAATAATTCTTTAAAAACTCACATTTCTATAAATAGGCTGAGAATAAAATGTGCCCAATAAATATGGTGACGCTGATATTTTCACAAAATCTATTAAATATATCTTCATAAGCATCACAGAGTTTTCCGGTAATAGAATACTTCAAAGAAATCAATGGATGATCATTTTTGGTTCAAAGGAGCACCCCTAAAAACTTCTGTGCTGCACACCCTGTCAATACCCCCTTCTTAGCATGTACTATTTCTGTACACACCTGCCAGCCTTATCCTCACCAGGAATGGTGAGTGTTAGCTGATGACTTTCTTCAGGTCACTGTGCCAACATGCGGAGTAAGCCATAGAATCCAGAAAAATAACAGCCCCCTTAAGTAGCGTTCAAATAATAACTGGTGGGAGTTTGTAAATAAAAACTCCACTTCTCTCTCTCTTTGGATAGAGCAAATCTAAAATTCTACACTGGCTCTCAGACTTCCTCAGTGCTACTAAGCCCCAATTGCCATCATTTATAACTTGCTTTAAAATACATGTATAATGACTTCTTCCCCTTCCTTTTTCCCCTTCTCCACCTTGTCTTTGCTTCCTTACCAGAATTTCTGGTAGTTACCACCAAAATAAACTACTTGCACTGGAATCCTTATCTCAGGATATTCTTTTGGAAGACCCAAACTAAGACATTCTACTTGAAGCTGTGTTTCCAGTTATGTTTGAATAGGAACAAGTTGGGAGTTTTACTAGGTGAATTAGATATAGCAAAGGTTCTATGCAAAGGGAGAATAATAATTAAAGACACAGACATAAAACAATACATGTTTGATGAACAATATAAGGTTCAATATGGCATAAATATTTTAAAATAAATAAATATAAAGTTCTGTCGGATATTGGCAGGAATTAAATGATTAAATGTCCTGGTGTTAGGCTAAACTTTCAGCTTATGGGTAATGACAACATTTTCCTACTCATACAAGCACTGTCTTCATGCTTTCTCACCTCGTGGTGGAGCTATAACACTCAGAACTACATATTTTATTTAAAAATATTTCTCAGTTTTATCATTGCAGTATGTAACACTTTTTTAAATTCTAGTCATTTCTGAAAATTGCTATAGTATATTTGACTCAGAAATTGATATAAAGCACATATAAAATCTGTTAAAATGGAATTCATTATTTTTTAAATGACATAAATAAGGTGTGAATGCCAAACAAAGCGAGTCTGTTTCATTGTGTGGGAAAGATAAGCTAATCTATGATAAAATAACAGATTACATTACACAGTGAAACCAATTACATTGCTGGTGACATATAGAGTTTTGAACGCATCAGACACCAGTGTTAGGAATATTTTAGTAACTTTTTTATGACCTTGAAGGAGATTGACATCCGTGGTGCATGGTAACACAAAATAGCTTGTGTAAAGACAATGCCCCAGAAACTCTGTAGTTGCTAATATTCCAGTCTTCCACAAAACTGTTAATTCCGTGATGAGCTAGTTATTTGTGCACATGTTTTGAAATTATACTAGAGTCAGGAAGAGGGGAGGGGGTGACTAGTAACTGCATTTGCTGTTCAGTCTTCTTTGCAGGGAAGCCTGACAACAACTATCTCCTGGGCAGCAGGGAGGCTAGTACCTATTGGGTTGGTGACAGTCTTTGTCTGGTTTACCCTGGTGCAGGAGCATAGATAAGAAACCACATGCCTACAGCTTTCAGAATACAAGAACTGTTCATAGCACAGTTGAGGTATTTATAGGGGGGCCTCAATTTTCAAACTCAAAACCAAAGAAACTACATTTTAGCCTTAAAGTTCAAGAGTGGTTTGTAGTTGTTTTTTAAAATTATCTCATGGAAATGATTGAATAGTTTTGTTTCCTCTCAAATCTAAAACAAAATAAAATTAGAGAATTCAGTTTCATTAACTAAGCCAATAGAAATTCTAAAGAGATATCTCTTTGAGGAATGGCATTATTCAATAAGGTGACCGCTACTGACAATGTAAAATAGTGATTTTTAAATCTTTTTAACAGCTTTAAAATCCATAATAAGTGGCAAACATTTGTTATTATTAACCTATAAACATACATTTCTCTGTACAATGGCACCCTCATTTTGTACTTTGCTCTGAGGCCAATTATGAATAAAAGTGTGTTTATGGCAGGTCACATGCAAAATGTGTGAAGTGATCACCTAAAATGAGCATCAAATGCATCAGATTTAAGGTAGAATGCCAACAGTAATTCAACCAAGACACAGCAACATGAGTTCTGTAGATATGCAATCCTGGAGCCAAAGCTAAAAGGAACTTCAAGTGAAAGCAAGTCAATCCAACTAGAAATTAGAATAAATATATTAGGGCTATGTTGAAATGATGAATAAACTCTTCTTGAAAGCTAAATTATCTACACAAACAACCTCTAAGATAAAACATTCAAATTCAGATAAAAGCAAAAGGAGACAGCAGGAGAGAGGGAGGGAGGGAGAGAGAGAGAGAGAGAGAGAGAGAGAGAGAGAGAGAGAGAGAGAGAGAGAGAGAGAGATTATGGAGAGAGAAACTGGAAACCCACAACAAATTTCTTTTTATAGAATTTTCTGTCTGATCTGCCATATGCTTACCTTCCACTCAAGCAGCAGGATAAGCTGACCTGTTCTCCAATTTACCAATTTACCTTATCATCCAATATTAACTTGCACTCTATGTAAACAGGCACACACACACAGAGTATCTGAAATGTGAGCATAGATTATAGAGAGTAACTCAATAGACAGGGGATGTGACTTTGGGTCTCACGCAGAGTCTATTTTTAGCTCCTGACTTTCTCTGAATTGAATTAAAGTCAAGTCACAGATGACCAAACAATCTATTGAAATTTCACTGAACAGGACTGTAGAGGATATGTCATAAATGTTTCCCAACTAATACTAGACATTAATTAAAATCTGTTTCTTAAACTAATAGATGGAAATATAATTCTCTTTTCTTTCCAGAAATGGCAAAATATTAGTTTGTTTCTCAAAATTAGGACATTTTCTTTTCTAACTCTTAGGTTTTTTAACTTAATGAAATAATCATAGTCTTATTATTTAAATAAACACTTGGAAAGGTAGGTATTAGTGGCAAAAATATACTCAGAAAGCACTTACTTTAAAAAATATTTTTGTGTCTTCCATAATACTCAAATAAGTTTTCTAAATTGAAGTAAATAACATTTTTGAGTAATTATACTCCTCTGATACTGCTTAATTCATGTTAGATTATAAATAGTCTTCAAAAGAGAGATTATTCTAATAAATCTTCTTAAAATATTCAGGTTGTGATTAAATAAAATGCAAGTACACAAGCAAGCCAAATCAATCCAGAATTATCAGTCAACCGGTGCTGATATTAATATATAAAATTAACTATCAGATAAATGGACAGATGTCTTCATAAAGTTATTTATCTTCACTCAGCAATAGCTCACCTGGTTCCTCATAATTGCTAAATGACAATAACATTTCTATTAATTACTGGTGAATATGCTGACATAAGACTTCAGTTAAAAAGCTTTCTAACAGAAGTACCATTCATACTGGGTTTCACATTGTTTTTTTTTTATTTCATTCCTATATTTTATTATATTGAGAATCTTTTATAATATGCCTCTTTGAAATACTGCTTATATGCCTATCCAGAAGATAGAATGTAGGATAGGGAGGACATAATAGCTGATATTGATAGCTATGTTTTTCTATTTATAAAAGCCTGTATTTGCTTCAATTTACAGAAAACCTGGAGGAAATAATTCCAGGTATTTAAAAATCTGTTAAACTATCTCAATAGTTGAAATATTGCCCAAATATGAGACTTTCAACAGTTAGTCCAGTTTCACAAAGCAGCAAGCAGTGGGTTAAGCACAGGAATACAGCAGTGAGGGGGACAGGCATGACTCCTGCTCTTGTGAAGGGTTATATATATTTTTCTCTTTATTGATTAAGTTATTACAAGTGTGACCTTATTCCCCAAATGTCCTCTCATCCTCCCACTCCTGTCCTCACCCTCACTCCCTGTTGTCCACATTCACGCTTATGCATGCATACAAGTCCTTTGGTTGATCTCTCCCCCTCTCCCCCACCCTCCCTACCTTCCCTCTGAGTTCATAGCAGCACAATTTACCATAGCTAAGATTTGGAATCAGCCTAAGTGACCATTAGCAGACGAACTGATTAAAAAACTGTGGTACATCTACACAATGGAATACTATGCTGCTATAAAAAGAAGGAACTCCAATCATTTGCAACAGCATGGATGGAGCTGGAAAGCATTATGCTAAGTGACGTAAGTCAGTCAGAGAAAAATAAATATCACATGCTCTCACTCATTTTTGTATTATAATGAACAACATAAACCAATGAACAAAAACTGATGTAGAGACAGACGGGTTTTATTTTTAATGCAAGAGATACTCAAGGAGTAATTAGACCAATGACAATTGCTCTGGGTATCTAATCTAATAAAAGAGTAATATTAAAGTTGATCATTTCTACAGGACACCTAAGCTACGCCCACCAGCCAATCAGAGCAGCTGTATGCAAATTAACCCAACCAAGATGGAGGCCGGCAGTCACGGAGCTGGAGTAAACAGCAGGCTTCCATTGCAGCAGGAGTAAACTGTCTGCCGGCTGGCTGGGCTTCTCCTGGCTTCAGGCAACATTGTTGCTACATTGTTTCAATTATAGAAGCCTCAGAGCTGAATCAAACAGCAGGCTTCCGTTGCACCAGCAATGGAGGAAACTGCCTACCTAGGCTAACTGAACCTCTCTCTGCTAATGACAACATTCTTTCAATTATAGAAGCCATGGAGCTGAAGCCAACAGGAGGTTTCTTTACCTGCCTAGGCCTTGGCTTAAAGCAACAGTTTCAATTATAGAAGATAAATAAACCCTAGAAACCTGCTTCCAGCCAGCCTTGCTGGGATGTTGGGTCAATGGGAGCTGTGGGCAGCCTGAAAGCCTGAAAACAGCCCTCAGGTCCGCACCCAGGCTGGCCATACCCCAATGGGGGTGAGGGACCCCACTGGGGGGCTTGGGCAGCCTGCAAACAGCCATCCGCCCCTCACCCAGGTTGGCCAGGTACCCCAGTAGGGATGCAAAACCTGAAGGGACTGTGGCAGCCTGAAAACACCCCTCAGCTCCTCACCCAGGCTGCCCAGGCACCCCAGTAGGGACCCAAAACCTGAAGGGACTGTGGGCAGCCTGAAAACGCCCCTCAGCTCCTCACCCAGGCTGCCCAGGCACCCCAGTAGGGACCCAAAACCTGAAGGGGCTGTGGGCAGCCTGAAAATGGCCCTCAGCCCGTCACCTAGGCTGGCCACACCCCAGTGGGGTGAGGGTCCACACTGGGTGGCTTGGCCAGCCTGCAAATAGCCATCAGCCCCTCACCCAGGCTGTCCAGGCACACCAGCAGGTGTACATCCCCAGAGGGGTCCCAGACTGCGAGAGGGCACAGGCCGGGCTGAGGGACCTCCCAAGTGCACAAATTTTTGTGCACCAGGCCCTTAGTTATGGTATAAATGTATAAATTGCTACAAGGCATTGTGAGAGGTAATCTGACCTATTTAGAAAAGGGTTGTGGTCACCAAAGATATTTTTTTGAAGAAGTGACATTTAAACTGGTATCTAAAAGATTAATAGTAAGAAGAATTGGTTAAAGAATAGGGTGAAGTATTCTAGAAAAAGAGAATACGTTAGCATGCACTGAGCTAAAATACAGTACAGTGGGACTTCAAGAAGAACCTCATGGCTTGAGTAGAATCAACATGAGTGACAGCCTTATATATACTGATAGGGAAATGTCAGAGGCCAGCCCCCATGAATATATATATGTTGATATCCCCAAAAATGTATATATACTTTAACAGCTGAGAGCTCAATTTTGAAAATGAAACATATTTTAATAAACATTGTATTTATAATTATTCAAAGTGTGTTTACACATTTTTGGGATACCCTATACACACATATATGAAAATAGAAAGACATTAAAGAGTTATACATTTTAGGGAGAAGGACAAAATCATATTTGTGTTTTAAAAGTTACTGTGGAGTTGGCACATCAAGAAGATGGCAGACTGTGAAGTTCCCAGCCTTCATATCCACATGGAAACAGTTTTTAAAAACAAGAGCCTGGCTAAAAATAACTTCATAGGAGCTATGGCAAACGGTGAAAGGTCTAAACAAACACACAATGGAAAAAAAAAGACACATTGCAAATAGTAGGAGACTTTATGGCATTTTGGGGCATTTTTATTTACTCTTGCCCCAGCATGGCATAATGTGGTCATGTTTCCAGTTCCCTCCATTGAATCAGGTAAAGCATAGTGGACTTTGCAACAGTCTTACTGGTTTAGAGGTTTCTTAATGAATGGTGTTCTATTTTACATAATTCAGATTTCAAAAAGGAAAAAGTACCATAGCTTGCATCTCATGCTAGGAGAGACCACAGAAGGAAGCAGCCATTGCTCATGAAAGCTGTGGGGAGATGACAGACCTACAGATATCTAGAGCAGGAGATTATGAGTAGATGAACAAAATAAAGCAGAATAAAGCCACTCAGACCCCTGGCCCATGGGCTCATCCCATGGTTAGGGTGCATACATGAAGCAACTGATCCAATTTATGTTTCTCTCTTTTCCTTCCTCTCTTTTTAAAATCAATAAAACATAGTCTGGTGAGGATTAAGGGAAAATACACAACATTTAAGATAAGGTGACCAGATTTAAAGCAGTACACCATTGAACCGGGGGGTTATTTTTTTATTTTTGTTATTATTACTTAAAATATTACAAAGAATAATCGGGACTTTTTTAAAATGCCGTGGGATGCGGGACAAACTGTTAAAAATCAGGACTGTCCCGCCAAAAGTGGGACATCTGATCACCTTAAAAGACCCCAAAAAGAAGCAGTGATGAGACTCATTAGGAAATTAAGATATTTTAGAGTTGCTATATATATATATATATATATATATATATATATATATATATATATATATACCACCTAGGAAATAAAAAATCATACTCACACAAACCCATGCAAAGTATATGCCAAGAAAAAAGCTTGACAAGAACTTATGCCATCATATTGGACTGACCACAAGTTTCAGAACACACCCTGATAGTTAATAAATATCTTCACATACTGGTACAGGGAACCAGTATTCAATAGCTGAGAGAAATGGCTTTTTGGTGTTTTTTTTTTTTCAAATATTAATTTTCACAACCAACAACTGAAATCACAATGCATATAAAGAAACAAGAAAACACGGGCCATTAAAAGAAAAGAATATGAAGTGGCAGAAATCCATGGAAGAGCACAATCATCATGGAGTGATATTCACATCATCATAGAATTACATGTCCTTAGCACCCCACCCTGTTCTCCATCTATCCACAAACAGAAGTGCCTGTGTAAGAATTGTGGGATCCAGAAACATACCAAGGAACACAGGAGGAATCTCGACCTCTTGGACCCCAAGCAATAGGCTGTCAGACCATGGTACCAGATGTGGTCCACACAGTGTCTGTGAAATGATTCCAACCCTCTCAGTCACAGAACAATAGCAGATACAGAATATGGCTTGCAAAAACATCCATGGACAAAAGGACCTTTGTGAAAGCTTGTGTTTTCAGAGGGCAAATTTTCAGAACTCTTTTAGAGCAAAGAAACACAAGTTTGTATGCACTGTAGAGACAATAGAGATTGGAGGAGGTGTGCAAAAGCTTTTTAGTTTGATGTAGTCCCATTGTTTATTTTTTCTTTTGTTTCTCTTGCTTGAGGTGATATCTCAGAAAAAAAATATTAGGAGAAATGTCTGAGATTTTACTGCCTATGATTTCTTCTAGGATTTTTATGGTTTTGTGATTTACATTTAAATCTTTTATCCATTTTGACTTTATTCTTGTGTATGGTATAAGTTGGTGGTCTAGTTGCAGTTTTTTGCATCTATTTGCCCATTTTTTCCAACACCATTTATTGAGTAGGCTATCTTTACCTCTTTGTATGTTCTAGCCTCATTTGACAAATATTAATTGACCGTAAGTTATGGGATTATTTCTGGGCTCTCTATTGTGTTCCATTTGATTTATATGCTTGTTTTTATGTGAGTACCATACTGCTTTTATAACAATGGCTTTATAGTATAGTTTCATATCAGGTGGCATGATACCTTCAACTTTGTTCATCCTTAAGATTGGTGTGTCTGTTTGGGGTCTTTTCTGGTTCCACATACATTTTAGGAATATTTGTTCTATTTCTGTGAGATATGCCATTGGTATTTTAATAGGAATTGCATGAGCTCTATCAATAGCTTTGGGTAGTATGAACATTTTAATGATGTGAATTCTTCCAATCCATGAACATGATATATCCTACCACTTATTTGTGTCTTCCTCAATTTCATCCTTAAGTATCCTATACTTTTTTGAGTACCGATCTTTTACCCTCTTGGTTAAATTTACTGCTAGGAACCCTACTTTTTGTTGCAATTGTAAATGAGATTGTTTCCTTTCTGATAGTTTTACTTTCTGATCATTATTAATGTATAAAAATGACAGCTATTTCTGAATATTAATTTTGCATCCTGCGGCTTTACTAAATTCATTTATCAGTTCTAGCAGTTTTGTGGTAGAGTCTTTAGGATTTCTACATACAGTATTATGTCATCCTTAAATAATGACAGTTTTACTTCTTCCTTTCCAATTTGGGTGCCTTTTATTTCTTCATCTTGTCTGATTGCTGTGGCTAAGACTTCCAGTACTATGTCGAATAAAAGTGGTTAAATGGAGAACCCTGGAGTTCCTGATCTTAAGGAAAACACTTGTAAGTTTTTCCTGTTGAGTATGATGTTGGATGCAAATTTGTCATATATGACTTTTATTATGTTGATATATGCTGCCTCTATTCCCACTTTGCTGAGAGTTTTTATCATAAATGGGTGCTGAATTTTATTAAGTTCTTTTGCTGTACCTATTGATATGATCATGTGATTTTTATCCTTCTTTTTTCTCATTAAACTTTGTTTTAATGGGCCTCAAAATTCTGTGACAGATTTTTTTGTCAAGTTGTTTTCATTAAAAGTACTGATGTTAAAAATAAATAATTTTAAAACTACCATTCACACACAGAAACAAATTATTCACAAAACATTCTCCTTTCCTTCTGAAGGTTTTACAATGTATTGTGATAATTAGCCTATCCTTCTTTTTGTTTATGTGTTGTATCATGTTTATTGATTTGCAAATATTATACTAACCTTTCATCCCTGGAATGAATTCCACTTGATCATTATGTGTGATATTTTATTGTATTGCTATATCTGGTTTGCCAATATTTTGTTGATGATATTAATATCTGTGTTCATCAGGGATATTGGTCTATAGTTTTCTTTCTTTGTAGTGTCTTTATCTGGTTTTGAAATTAAGATAATGCTGGCCTTGACTTCAATAAACATCAGAGAGATGCACATTAAAATCACAATGAGGTATCACCTCACACCTGTCAGAATGGCTACCATCAACAAATCTACAAACGACAAGTATTGGACAGGATGCGGGGAAAAGAAAACCCTCATGCACTATTGGTGGAAATGCAGGCTCATGCAGCCACTGTGGAAAACAGTATGGCTTTGCCGGAGACAGCCCATGAAATAGCTTACATGGGCTGAAATTGGATACCGGCAGGTCTCGTTGGCTGAAATTACATACCGATGGCTCTATTGATCTGAAGTCATGGGAGCACCCCTGCTCCCATGACTCCACTGGACATTGATCTCATAGAACTCTACAGCAACCTCATCTTCACTGTGGCCTTCTTCCTGGGTGATGTGCCAACATTCTGAGAGATTCCATTCTTTAATATCTAGGTGGAGGTAGTCATATTCCCACGCTGCTGCGTGGCAGGGATCAAGCCCCCACAATTTTGGATAGCACTGGCACCATGATTTGGGTGACACTTCCCCCATAACTTTGGGTGGGAGTTGTCTGGCCCACTGACTCCCTGGCAATGGCTTTCCCTCTTAAACCTTAGGACACATCCCTGATGATCTCTGAATGACCTTGAAGGTCGTTCTCCCTTACATTGAAGAATAGCATACATTCACATACAACTAGCTCTCTGATTCACTCCTGTAAAATCAAAGTCCAGAAACCTTCCTTCATTCCTTCCTGGCTCATTCCTCTTAAGTTTAAATAGTATGTTTCCCTGTCAGAGAGGCTGGTTAAGTCCCTAGTTGACAGCCAGACTAATCTATTTTTTTAATGTTTTAAATTTATTTTTATTGTTGAAAGTATTACAGATGTCCTCTTTTCTCCCCTATTGACCCCTTCTAGCCCACCACAGCCCCCTCACCCCCGGGCCCTCACCACACCATTGTCTGTGTCCATGGGTTATGCATATATGCACACAAGTGCTTTGGTTGATTTCTTCCCAACCACCAACCCTTCCTAGGCCTTCCTTCTAAGATTCCACAGTCTGTTCCATGCTTCTATATCTCTGGATCTATTTTGATCATCAGGTTTTGTCCTTTAGATTCCACATATGAATGAGATCATATGAAACTTATTTTTCTCTGACTGGCTTATTTCGCTTAGCATAATGCTCTCAGGTCCCTCCATGTTGTTTCAAAGGATAAGAGATCCTTCTTTTTTACCCATGCATAATATTCCATGGTGTAAATGTACCATAGCTATTTTATCCACTCATCTTCTGAGGGGCACTTTGGCTGTTTCCAGATCTTAGCTGTTGTAAATTGTGCTGCTATGAACATAGGGGTGCATGTATTCTTTCTGATTGGTGTTTTGGTTTTGACAATGAGGTATCACCTCACACCTGTCAGAATGGCTACCATCAACAAATCAACAAACTAAAAGTGCTGATGAGAATGTGGAGCAAAGGGAACCCTAATATACTGCTGGTTGAAATGCAGACAGATGCAGCCACTATGGAAAACAGCATGGAGTGTCCTCAAAATGAAATATGGAAGTGTCATTTGGCCCCATCATTCCACTTGTAGGAACACCCTAATCTATTTATCAAAGGGTCTTTGGTTACGCTTCCAATCTTCTCTTTCAGACATGCCTTTTAATTTTTTGCAATATGAATAGACTAACAACTTTTCACATTGTTAAGTTCTGTTTCCGTTTTGATTAACAGTTCCATCTTTAACTCATATCTCTCTCCTTGCACTTTACTATGAACATTCAAGAGAAAGTGAGCCACATTTTTTAGGTAATTGTCACAGTAGCACCCTCATATTTTAATACCAATTTCAATCTTATTCCACTGAGGTTTCTATAACAAAATACCAGAAACTGAGTGGTTCATAAAAAGGAGTTTATTGCTTATAATTCTGGAGGCTGAAAGTCTGATATTTGGGTGCCAGAATGGTCAGGAAAGGGCTTTTGTCCGGATTTCAGGCTACTGAATTCTTGCTGTGTTTTCACATGGTGGAAGGGGCCCAGAGGGTTTCTCAGGCCTAATTTATAAGAGCATTGATCCCATTCATGGGGGCTGTGCTCTCATGACCTGATTATTTCCTAAGGGCCCCACCTTCTAATACAATCTCATTAGGCATTAGGATTTCAACATATGAATTTTGGTGCAACACAGACATTCAGATCATAGAGACTCCCATACACCACTTCCAATTAGGGTACCAGACAGAAGATCCATAAAGAAACTAAAGACTTGAATTTTATAGACTGTTTCTATCTAACAGACTACTCCATCAAACAAGAGCAGAATACACATTTTTATTAAATGCATAGACATGAAACATTCTCCAGAATAAACAATCTGCTAGGCCATGGAAAAGCCTTGGTGAATTTTAAGACTGAAATCATGCAAGATATTTTTTCCTGATCATAATAGAATAAATTTAGAAATCAGTAGCAGAAAGAAAACTGGAAAATTGACAAAAATGTGTAAATAATGCAACCCATACTTATACACCCAATATGTCAAGGGAGAAATTAAAAGGAAATTAGAAAACATCTTGAGATAAATAACTACGAAAATATAAAATATAAAAAATGATGGGAGGTAGCCAAAAACAGTGGTTAGAAGGCAATTTATTGGTAGAGAAAATATCTTTACTTGCAGATGGCATGATGTTACTTATAGAAAACACTAAAGATTTCACAGATAAAATTGTTACAACTAATAAGGGACATCAGCAAAGTTGCAGAATACAAATCAATATGCCAAGATGAGTTGTGTTTCTATATAATAAGCAATGATTATTCAGAAAATAAAATTAAGAAAACAATACCATTTATAATAATACTAGGGGCTCAGTGCATGAATATTCGTGCACAGAGGGGTGGGGGGTAGAGGGGTTGGGAAGGTCCCTCAGTCCGACCTGCACCCTCTCCAATTTGGGATCCCTCAGGGGAGCCCTCTCCAATCCTGGAGTTTCTGTCTGTTTTTGCAATCATATGAGTGAATTGTCTGAGAACCCCAACCCATTTTGGTTTGTGGCTCACAGAATAATAGAGACTTTTTTTTTGTCTTTGACTCATTGGTAGAGATTTCCTGGAAGTTTTAAGATATCTTCCCTTTAATTTTTCCTAGAAACTCTGATTTTACTTATGTCTCTCACCTTTGCTTTCCCTCCATCCCCCACCTCAGCAGTAACTTGCTCCAGGCTCACTTTGCTCTAGTGTCTAGGAGATCTGTCTGCCACCAGAACAACAATTCCCAGAATTCCTGGTGCTCCCCACACTCTGGGCTTCCACTTTCAGTCCTGGAACTGCCATCAGAACTACTTGTCCCAGAATTCCTGGTGCTCACTGTGTTAGGAGCCATGTCCCCCCAAGCCTCTGGCTTTCCTGCGACCAGGGAGCCACATCACCCCAAGCTGCCAGCTCTCCTGCTTCTGTTCTCTGCCTGGCACCTGTGTATGCAAATTAACCCTCCATCTTTGTTGGGTTAATTTGCATATTTACTCCTGATTGTCTGGTGAGTGTAGTGAAGGGACAGTCAATTTACATGTTTCTCTTTTATTGTAAAGGACTAGAGGTCCAATGAGCTCTCTCCAATCTGGATCCCTACAGGATCCAACCTAAACTGCAGCCATAAATCCCTCTCACAATCTGGAACTGCTGCCTTCCAACCACTTGCCTGTCTGCCTGCCTGATTGCCCCTAACTGCTTCTGCCTGCCAGCCTGATCAACACCTAACTGCTCTCCTGCTGGCCTGATCACCCCCAACTACCCTTCCCTGTTGGCCTGGTCACCCTTAACTCCCTGGCCATCTTTTGACCACATGGGGGTAGCCATCTTGTACAAGGGTGTGACAGTCAATTTGCATATTACCTCTTTATTATATAGGGTAGAAAATTATGAAATACATAGGAATAAACTTAAGTAGGGAGGCAAAACATGTGAAAAATAAAAACTATAAAATGTTGCTTAAAAATTACAGAAAACAAGTAAATGGAAAGACATTTCATATTTGTAGAATGAAAAATTTACTATTGGTAGCATGTGAATACCACTCACAGTGAGCTGAAGATTCACACAATATCTATCATAATCCCCACAATATTTTCATCAGAAATTGAAAAATCCACCCTAAGGTTTATATGTAATCTCAAAAGATATTCAAAAAACAAACAATCTTTTAAAAGAAGAGCAAAGTTGGAGATCTCACACTTCCTGCTTTCAAAACTTACTGCAAACTTATAGTAATTGAAACAGTTCTGGCATAAAGACAGAAACATAGATCAATAAAAAAGAATAATGTTTCCAGAAGTAAATGCTTATAAACACGTGAAATAATTTTCAACAAGGGTGCCAAGATTATTAAATGGAAAAAGGACAGTTCTTTGAACATATTTTCTTGGGAAAATCAGTAATAGAAGACTTAGTTTACACAAAAATTAACTCAAAATAAGAGAAAATACTTAACAATAAGAGCTAGAACTATAAAACTCTTAGAAGAAAAAATAAGGGTGAAACTTTATGACATTGGGTTTGGCAATGATATCTTGGATATAATATCAAAAGCACAGGTAATGAAAGAAAAAAATAGATAAATTGGACTTCATCAAAATTAAAAAGATTTGTGTAACAAAAGACAACATTAACAGAGTACAAAGACTCTTCCATGAAATGAAAAAATAATATGTATATCCAATAAATTCAATATTCAGAATATACAAAGAACTTCAATAACGCAACAGAAAACCCAAAAAACTCAATCTAAAAATGGGCAAAGCATTTGAATAGACATTTCTGTGAAGAAAATATGCAAATGGCCAATAAGCACATGAAAAGATGCTTAACATCACTAATCATTAAGGGAATGTAAATTAAAATTACAATAATACTTCATGACCGTTAAGATAGCTATCAAAGGAAATTTTTCAAAAATAGTAAGTATTGGTGATGCTGTGTAGAAATTGACATCCTTTTGCATTGCTGACGGCAATTTAAAATGGTTTACTCTCTGTTGAAACAGTATGTTGATCCTTCAAAAATTTAACATAATGGTACCATTATGATCCAGCAACTTCACTTTTGGATATATACCCAACATATTTGAAAGCAGAACCTAAAAATGTATTTGTACACCAATTTCATAGCAGCATTGTTCACAATAGTGAAAAGATGGAAGCAAATCAAATGTCCATCAATGGATGAAAGGAGGAACAAAATTTGGCAAATATATACACAATGGAATATTTTTCAACCTTAAAAATGAATGTAATTTTTACATGTGTTACAGCATGGATAAATCTTGAAGGAAATATGCTAAGTGAAGTAAGTCAGACACAAAAAGACAAATATCATGTGATTCCACTTATATGAACTACCTAGAAAAGTCTATAATAATAAAAGTGTAATATGCAAATTGACTGAACAGCCATCCAGATGTCCTTCCAGACGACCAGACAACCTTCTGGATTAAGCCAGAGTTGCAGCCAGAGGGTTGAGGCAGCTGCTGTGGCTGTGAGGGAGGGATTGAGGCAGCCGCCCGGGCTGGGAAGTAGGGATCAAGGCAGCCACCATGGCTGAGAAGGCCTACTCTTGCACAAATCTTGTGCATTGTGCCTCTCGTCAATTCATGAAGGCATAAAGTGTAATGGTGGTTGTCATGGGTTTAGAATTGTAAGAACAGAGTTTCAGTTTGGGGAATAGGAAAAGTTCTAGTGATGGTGGTAATGTTTGCAAAACAAGGTGCACTTAATGCCACTGAATTAAATGTTTTATGTTGTTTATACTTTAACACAATAAAATAAATGAAAAAAACTTTACTATGGCTGCAAATACGAAAAATTAATTTAAGGAGAACAAAAGTGGATGTTAGAAACCAGTTACATCTTGGCCATTCTTGCTCAGTGGTTAGAGTGTCAGTCCATGCTCTGAAGGGTCGTGGGTTTCATTCACAGTCAAGGGCACGTACCTGGGTTTCAGGTTCTATCCCCAGCCCTGGTAGGGCCACATGCAGGAGGCAGCCAATTGATGATGTGTCTTTTTCACATTGATGCTTCTCTCTCTCTCTCTCTCTCTCTCTCTCTCTCTCTCTCTCTCTCTCTCTCTCTTTCTCTCTCTCTCTCTTTCTCTCTCTCTCTTTCTCTCTCTCTCTCCTCCCTAGGTCCCTCCCTTCCACTCTCTCTAAAACTCAGTGGAAAAAATATCCCCTGGTGAGGATTAATAACAACAAAAGAAACCGGTTATGCTCTGGCCAGTTTGGTTTGGTAGATATAATGTACACCTGCAGATTGAGGGGTCCTGGGTTCAATTCGGGTCAGGGGCACATGCCTGGGTTTTGGGCTCTATCTCCAGTGAGGGGTGTGCAGGAGGCAGCTGATCGATGATTCTCTCTCATCATTGATGTTTCTATCTCTCTCTCCTTTTCCCTTCATCTCTGAAATCAATAAAAATATATTTTAAAAAAAGAAACCAGTTATAAGTCTTTTAACTATAGTCTCTAGTCTCATGAACTTTTAATGTCTAATAGGGGCTACTACAATGCCTTTTTTAAAAATAAAATTTGACAAAATATTGGTATTTTGCACCAATCCTATATAATAAAAGGCTAATATGAAAATCGACCAAATGGCGGAATGTCCCTATGACACGCACTGACCACCAGGGGGCAGACACCCAATGCAGGAGCTGCTCCCAGGTGATCAGTGCACGCCTGAGGGGAGTGCTGCTCAGCCAGAAGCTGGGCTCATGGCTAGCTAGCACAGTGGTGGTGGCAGGAGCTTTTATCACCTCTGGTAGGCGGACATCCCCCAAGGAGTCTCGGACTGTGAAAGGGCACAGGCAGGGCTGAGGGGACCCCCTACCTCCCTCCTCCCCCTGCCTTCCAGTGCATGAATGTTGTGCACCAGACCTCTAGTATAAACAATAAGCCTTGTGTAGAGAAATGAACCAAAGGAATTAACTTTATTGCAAAATACATAAAAGTTCACAAGGAATGTAAGTCAATGATTATCTAATATAATAAAAGAGAAACATGCAAATTGACCATTACCACCAGCCAATCAGAGCGGCTGTATGCAAATTAACCCAGCCAAGATGGAGGCTGGCAGGGCAGCTCTGCACTGGGAGCCTCCACGGCCGACCGGCCGGCATAGCTGTGCCAGGTGTGTCAGCTCAGTGGGAGGGGTGTCTGGCCTGGGGCCTCCTCGGGGCATCCAGGAGCAGCTGTCCTGGGTCTGCTGCCTAGCTCCACCCCTGGGAGCCTCCGAGGAGTATTCAGGAGTGCCTGTCCCAGGTCCACTGCCTGGCTCCTTCCCCTGGGGGCCTCCCCGGGGCATGCAGGAGCACAGGACCTCTGCAGGGTGTGCAGGAGCAGCCTTCCTGGGTCTGCTGCCTGGCTTTGTCCCCCGGGGGCCTCTGCGGGACATCCAGAAACGCCTGTCCTGGATCCACTGCCTGGCTCTGCCCTGGGGGCCTCCGCAGGGTGTCCAGGAACACCCGTCCAGGGTCCGCTACCTTCATCCACCCCCCAGGGGCCTCCACAGGGCATGAGGGAGGGTCTGCTGCACAGTGCAGAGAATCCGAAGCCAGTTCACTGCCCAGCTCCACCCCGGGTGTGTTTGCTCAGCAGCAGGGCCCCACCGAGGGATTCTGCACCAGCGTCCGCCCCTGACTTGCCACCTAACTCTGCACCAGGTGTGTCCCCTCAGCGGTGTGGGCCCACCAGGCGTGTGCAATTGTGGGCTCTCCGATGGGAAACGTCCAGGCCTGCACTCACCAGCCTTCCCACCCCCCAGTGCACGAACCCTGAAGGGGCTGTGGGCAGCCTGAAAATGGCTTTCAGCCCCTCACCAAGGCTGGCCAGGCATGCCAGCAGGTGGACATCCCCCCCGAGGTATCCCAGACTGCAAGAAGGCACAGGCCGGGCTGAGGGACCCCCACCCCTGAGTGCACAAATTTTTGTGCACCGGGCCCCTAGTTTTAAGATAAATAAAACTGGATTTGTAACTGAAGGCAAAGACCCCATAGAATGAATGTTGGTGTATCCCCCTAAAAAGGAAAAATATTTTAATTATAGAGGAGCAGAAATCAAGGAAATTGTGCCTCCCTAAAGGATACCTACACTTATGACATGTACTAGGCATGTTTGATTCAATGTGTAGTATATTCTGTCAACATTTTGTAAGGAAGACAGTGAGAAAAGGGGACTAATTATTAGTTTTTACCCATTCTGGTAAAGAAATTCTTTACCAGTATATTCTGTTCTGATATTTTTATTGCATAAAGCATGTCTTCATATACCACAATAAGTAGAAGTATTCTTCAATACCTAGAGCCTCTCACATATATATATATATATAAAGAACAATTAGCTGCTATAAATACTTATATACAATATGCAATATACTATGCAGAATAAAAAATATGTAGCACATTCTGTTATATGAACCTCTGTGGCAATAACCCTTACTAATGTAGGTAGAAAGAGAGTATAACTCTGGTCTGCCTGAAATCCTTTTCTGTGAGTCCTCAATGTTTTTGGTCCCTTGTAGCTTTTTTTTTTTTTTTTTTTTTTTTGCATTGAGATTTTCCACATCTCACTACACAGACACCCCTTATTATTAAGTCTTAGTCTCACTTTAAACACTTCTTTGAAAAGAGTTCTTAAGGATTTAGTCCTCAGGTGACCTCTGAAACTGAGTCTGTAATGACATAGCTCCTTCTAACCAACATCCTGTCTCTGTTCTCTGCAGGGACTGACTTTATACAGCTCTGGCAGATGCAGTCACTCTTCATGCTGTGAAGACAGCTACAGTTTTCACTCCCCAGCTCTTTATGAGAAGAGTATTATCCTGCTAGAAATTCAAGCTGATATACAACAGCTCCCACCCCACCAAGAAAACCACTGAGGCCATGCACACATGTTTGCTCACTGCCACGACACTTTCTATTTAATGCCATTTGTTAGACATAGAAACTGCATATTTTAACATTTAATAACCTTATGGCCAATGACATATACTTTAACATTTCTAATAGAATTACAATGTTAGAGCATATGTAGCTATGTCCACTGAGTTTTAGTTTTATTCTTTAAAAGCAGGAGAAAAATGGAAGCCATTTTTCTGCAAGTAATAGAGCCAGGGAGAGCCATTATCTCAAATTAGTAAATTTTCAACATCTGGTTAGCCCAGATTCTAATAGTCAAACAAGTGAAAGGATGTGTACATAGAAAGATAAAATACTATAGTCAAAGTAAACAGTATTTAATCCCTCTGGATGTCAGAGACAGGCCAAAAATGGGAAGCTTTTAGTAGCATTTATTGAATATATTTGTTTATTGATTTCAGAGTGGAAGAAAAAGGGAGAGAGAAATAGAAACATCAATTATGAGAGAGAACTATTGATCGGCTGCTTCCTCCATGCCCACCACTGGGGATGAAGCCTGCAACCTGGACATGAGCCCTGACCTGAAATTGAACCTTGACCTCTTGGTTCATAGGTTGCGGCTCAACCACTAAGCCATGCTGGTCAGGCAGTAGAGTTTACTTAAATCAAAAAGTGCATTTACATTGCTGCCCCTAAGAGCCATGGAAAGAAGTTCATCTGGAAGAATTAGTAGGCAGGAAATTTCAAGGACAATCAATATAAAGAAAAGTTATAAAGGTAACTGCTGGTGTTTGAAACTACTTTATTAATAACTAGCCTTGTGCTCTTTGCCATGTCAGTTATTCTCTTTATAACTGCATTTCTTCATCTGTGAAAGAGGGAAAGACAGTACCTACCTCATTATGCTATTTTAAGGACATGTAGTATATTAATGCATGATGCATGTGAGGTACCTATAGAAGTACAAGGCTTATACGTAAGAAGCCAATAAATATTAAAAGTTGGCATTGACATTATAATACTCATTGACATCAACATCCTGAGTATGTTCCAAAAACAGTAATGAGGGATGGTCTTTTCTACCAAAACAATCTTAACTCATAAAAGCGTAATATTGAAATTAACCATCCCTTCGGGACGCCTACCAGCCAATCAGAGCGACTGTATACAAATTAACCCAGTCAACATGGCAGCTGCCACTCACAGAGTAAACGGCAGCTTCCATTGTAGCAGGAGTGAAAGTGAAACTGTCTGCGCCCAGCTCGGCTTATCCTTGCCTCAAAGCAAAACATGTTTGCAACAAAGTATAAATCATAGAATCCTCGGGAGCTGAAGGGTAACATTGTCTCATTATAGAAGCCACGAGCTGAAGCAGAAATGAGGCTTCTTATTAGGCCCTGGCTTAAAGGAACAGCATAATTATAGAAGATAAACAAACCCCAGAAACCTGTTTCCAGCCAGCCTTGCTGAGACATTGGGTCAATGGGAGCTGTGGGCAGCCTGAAAGCTCCTCACCCAGGCTGGTCAGGCACACAAGCAGGTGGACATCCCCCGAGGGGTCCCAGACTGTGAGAGGGCACAGGCTGGGCTGAGGGACCTCCCGAGTGCACAGAGCGACTGCAGGGCGGAACAGTGCAGGACCCAAGACCGGTGAGTGGGAAAGAGGCGGCAGGGTTGGCAGCCTGCTTGGCGGCTGCCCAGGCCCTTTGAGGGGCATCTGGGAGTGGAAAAGAGGCAGTGGGGGGTCAGTGGCCTGCTTGGTGGGCTTCCCAGACCCCTTGGTGGCACTGGGGAGTGGGAAAGAAAGGCAGCAGGGGACGGGTGAGTGGGAAAGAGTTGGCGGCCTGCTTGGCGGCTCCCCAGGCCCTTTGGGGAGGCACTGGGGAGAGGGAAAGCAAGCTCTTGGGGGCTGGGGGCCTGCTTGGCGGCTCCCCAGGTCCCTTCCGGGGATCAGGGAGCAGGAAAAGGCTGGCCTGACCATGAGGTGGAGTTTTCCTGCTTTCTGGTGGCTAGAGGAGGATGGGCAATAGACAAGCTTGGGAGGCAGGCAGCACCCACCCCTGGCCACAGCTCAAAAAAGAGAACAACATGCAGGGGAGGGCAAGAGTCTAATAGATCAACATAGAGGGGGTGCCTGCTCCAAGCCTCGACCATGTGCCTGGGGGTAGGCCCCCAGCAGGTAGACACACACAGGAGGACTGCTCCAAGCCTCAGATGCAGCTGGGGGCAGGTCCCCAGTGGCGAGACACACACAGACACACACAAACACATACAAAAGGCGCCTGGCAGACTGGGGCCATCATAGGATATCCACTGAGGGTTTGAGACTGTGAGAGGGGGCAGGCTGGACCCCCACCCTCCCCCCATGCATGAATTTCGTGCACTGGGCCCCTAGTACATGTTATAAAGTAAAACCAAGTAAAATAATATGACATCACCACAAAGGTAGATCAGTGGAATGGATTAAAAGTCTACATATTATTGTATTTGATAATTGAAACACTTCATATTAGTAAATAAAGAATGAATTAGTCAATTAATTTGGCTGGCAAACTGATTAAGTATATGTAAACAAAAATAAATGTAGATCTCTACTTTATGAAATGTACCAAAATACCAGGTATACCGGTTAATAATGCAGATTTTGTAATCAAAGAAAACATGGTAATTTAAAGAGAAACATCAAAAGTGCTTTATTCAAAGTAATGTGTATTGCTAGCTACACATTTCCCCCATCTTCCAGGCAATCTGTGAATTCCATCCCAATAGAACTTTTCTTGTTTTGAGGCAAACCATTGAGAGACCCAATTTTCCACTTCTTCGTACGTTTTGAAGTGCTGCTCAGAAAGAGCGTGTGCCATCGATCAGAACAAGTGGTAATCTGAAGGAGCAAGGTCTGGTGAATATAGTGGGTGGGTTAATACTTCCCAGGCAAGATCTTTTAACGTGTCTTTAACTGGTTTAGAAGTGTGTGATGGTGCATTATCATGAAGCAAAATTACTTTGCTGTGTTTTCTGGCACATTCTGGTAGCTTCACTATCAAAGCATGGTTCAAATTGATTATTTGTTGTCCGTAGTGATCAATATTAATGGTTTCATCTGGTTTTAGAAGCTCATAATCCACCACACCTTCCTGATCCCACCAAACACAGAGCATTCTCTTCTTTCCGAAGCAATCTGGCCTTGCAATTGATGTTGATGGTTAACCTGGATCAACCCATGATTTTGAGCCTTAGGGATTCTCAAAATAAATCCACTTTTCATTGCCAGTCACAATTTGATGCAAAAAAGACTTTCTTTTGTGCCATTGATGACTTTTTGGTTTTCCATTTGTCTTTCATTCAATTGATGTGGCACCCATTTTCCTTCCTTTAAAATCTTTCACATTCCTTGTAAACAATCAGAAATTGTTTACTGAGCAACATTTAATATTTCCGCAAGTTGTTTTTGAGTTTGACATGCATCTTTATCCAATAATTGTTGGTCTTCAAACTGTTTCATTTGATGTGGACATTCTTTGTCTTTCACATCGAAATCATCACTTTTAAAGCATTTAAACCAGCGTTCACAAGTATCCTGAGATGGAGCATGTTCACCATAAATTTCAATACAAAGTATATGAAGTATACAATAACTTTCAGCAGAACTTTTCTTCAAAATAAAGTAATAAATTATAACTGCCTGCAAATGCTTTTTTTTTACATGAAATTCACCATTTTTAGGTGTAAAAATATGATGTTATCACCTTCAATGAATTTGACATAGGAAGTTTTGAAGCTCATTGTCAACACAACAAAATAGCATACATATCAAATTCCATGTATATCAACATATGTGTGACTCCATCTAATGAAAAAAATCCACATTATTAACCAGTACACCTAATAAAGTGCCAAATATAACTAATGAAGACAAAAAGCCCACACAGATATATGTGAATATGTATTTGTCTCAGAGAGGAGAAAGTGTTTCTCTAGTTCAAAATTTTGGTGTCTCCAAGACCACCCTTACTTCTGATATCAACTCTGCAACTTTGAGTGTTTGGGGTTTTCCAAGACTACCCTCAGGTTCAAAAATTTGCTAGAAAAATTCATAGAACTTGTAGAAGCTGTTATATTAGCAGTTATAGTTTATTATTATAAAAAGTTACTTATTAAAATCAACAATTAAAAAAGCACAAAAGGCCCAGCTGGCGTGGCTCAGTGGTTGAGCATGGGCCTATGAACCAGGAGATCACCATTCAATTCCCAATCAGGGCACATTCCAGGGTTGCAAGCTCAGTTCACAGTAGGGGGTGTGCAGGAGGCAACTGATCAATGATTCTCTCTCGTCATTGATGTTTCTCTCTCTCCTTCTCCCTTCCTCTCTGAAATTAATGATAAAAATATATTATTTAAAAAGGCACATAAGGCAGAATTCAGGAGAATTCTAGGTCATGAGCTTCTCATTGTCCTCTCCCAGAATCCTGTGGACATTGGAAACTTCTCCAAGCAACATGTGTGACAAAATGTACAGGACATTGCCAATCAGAGAAGCTTACCTAAGCCTTGGCACTCAGAGATTTTACTAGTGCTCCATTCACAAAGATATAGTTTACTATCTTAAAGAATGACCTTAGTGCTCAGCCCTCCCAAAGATTGAATTGATATCACATAGTCTGAGCACCTCTCCCCACTATAAATCACATTATTTGCATAGACCATCTGGTGTTGCCCAAGGCTCTCACATAAGTAAAAATATCCTTATCAGACAAAACATTCCAAGGTTTTAGAAGATACCTCCCAAGAGCAAAGGGCAAACCTCTCTTTAAGCAAATCTCTTTTTGTGCAAAGTTAATCTTTCATGGCACATCTATGTGAAAGAAAACAAAACACCTTGAGTAATAGATTTGGTTACAAAGAAATTTACAAGGTCTGTATATTGAATAGCATGGGAAATAAAGACAAAGTAAACAGATTGAAAAATATAGTCAGGCAACACAAAACATTTTGGTCAATGACATACCACATATACAATGGTGGTCCCATAGGGTTATGATAGAGCTGAATTTGCTGAGAGAAATGAAAGGATATGTGGTTCAAAATAATGTTTTTTATGACAAGAACAGTATCTGTGGTGCTTGGCAATAGATTCCCTATCCATCACAGCATCTCAATTTTACATGCACAGCTTAAATCCCTGCAAATTAACCACTAACCTGCTTTAGCACAGAGAAGCCTGTATCCCAGTGCCACCTACACAGAGGATGCTACAGCCCTCCCACATCTAGCCTAATGGTCAGCTGAGTACATTGTTGTAAATTCTTTGTTGAGGACCTAAGATCCTGTATGAACACACAGGTTCATAGAAGCTACCTTAGCAAGTATTGAGTGTCACTGCCACTTTAGTAAAAGCTGTCTGTGGACGCATGGAGACAGCCTGTCCCTGTACTTTGGAAATATTTTCAGGTTCTAATGACATAAAGCATAGATAAGTTTCATGTCTTCCATCAGTTCAATGCTAGAAAGAGCTCTTTGTGCCACATGGGGTGAATGCAGAAAAAAAACAAACACCCCTCAAATAAAAAGCCCCATGAATTTCCAAAGTTAAAATATTGAGTCTTCAGTTCTACACCCTCTCCATGATAAACACCCTTTTTAAAATGAATACCAAAAAGTTTCTTAATATGACCAATGCTCCAACATGCAGTAGCCAAACCCACATTGCCACAACAATGCTCTATGTTCCTCCTGACAGTCCCTATTATGGTGATCTCTGCCTCACCAAGTCAGTTTCCTCGATATTTCTAATCAATTCACTGACACTCTGTCAATGGAGTAGAATTGACAGCATGGACAGCTTCAGTTTCAATACCTGCTGCTGTCAGAAGGAAGCAGAGCAGGTGTTGGGGGGTTGTGGGACACTATTTACAAATATACTATCCTATATAATAAAAACCTAATATGCTAAGTGTTCAGTCGTCCAGTTGCCATTTAACCAATCAAAACATAATATGTTAATGATATGCTAAGGCACTGACCACCAAGGGGCAGACGCTCTGACCAGTAGGTTAGCTTGCTGCTGGGGTCGGGCCAATTGGGACTGAGCAAGATGAAACAGACATGCCCTGGAGCCCTCCCACAGTCCCTCCCCAGCTGGCCAACCTCCTGCATCCTTCCCTGGTCCCGATCATGCACGGGTGGGGTCCTTTGGCTGGCCTGCACCCTCTTGCAATCCAAGACCCCTCGGGAGATGTCAGGGAGCTGGTTTCGGCCCAACAGTGGAACGACCTGTTGCTATGACAGGCACTGACCACCAAGGGGCAGACGTTCAATGCAGGAGCTGCCCCCTGGTGGTCAGTATGCTCCCACAGGAAAAGCACTGCTCAGCCAGAAGCTGGGCTCATGGTTGGCAAGCACAGTGGGAGCCTCTCCCGCCTCTGCTGCAGTGCTAAGGATGTCCGACTGATGGCTTAGGCCCACTCCCAAGAGTGAGCAGGAGTCAGACATCCCCTGAGGGCTCCCAGACTGCGAGAGCACTGCAGGACGGGCTGAGGGACAACCCCCCCGCAAGTGCACAAATTTGTGCACCAGGCCTCTAGTATCTAAATTAATAAAGGTGTAATATTAAAATTAACCGTTTCTTTGGGATGGGTAAGCCACACCCACCAGCCAATCAGAGTGATGGTATGCAAATTAGCCCAGCCAACATGTAGGCCGCCACTCACAGACCTGAGTAAACGGCAGTTTCCATTGCAGCAGGAGTGAAAGTGAAACTGCGGCCACATCGCTCATCCTGGATCAAGCAAAACACATGTTTGCAACAAAATATCATTCATAGAATCCTCAGAGCTGAAGGAAACAGCAGGCCTGGCCTGAGTCTAAGAGTAACATTGTCTCATTATAGACGCTGCGAGGTGAAGCAGAGAGGAGGCTTTGTTACTAGGAGGCCTCGGCTTAAAGGAACAGCATCAATTATAGAAGATAAACAAACCCCAGAAACCTGCATTCAGCTAGCCTTGCTGGGACATTGGGTCAATGGGAGCTGTGGGCAGCCTTAAAGCCTGAAAGCGCCAATCACCCCATCACCCAGGCTGGCCACAACCCAATGGGGTGAGGGACATTACTGGGGGGCTTGGCCAGCCTGGAGACAGCCATCAGCCTCTCACCCAGGCTGGTCAGGCATGTCAGCAGGTGGACATCCCCAGAGGGGCCCCAGACTGTGAAAGGGCACAGGCCGGGCTGAGGGACCCCCTGAATGCATAGAGCAGCTGCAAGGCGGAACAGCGCAGGACCCAGAACCAGTGAGTGGGAAAGAGGTGGCAGGGTTGGAGGCCTGCTTGGCGGCTCCCCAGGCCCTTTGCAGGGCATAGGGGAGTGGGAAGGAGGCAGCAGGGAGTTAGCAGCCTGCTT
>PVJC01019959.1:0-29679 GCA_004026665.1 Murina feae | reverse complement strand
CTTTTTTAAAATCATCTTTTACTTCACTAGAAGAAATGCCATGACTAGTTTAAACAGAAAACAACTCTCAGGTTAATAAGATACTTGTCATGCCACTTGACTAATAATGTTACAACACTGTCAGCTGCATTGTTACCATAATATTGTTGTCACCAGGTCAACTGATTAATGTTTATTCCAAGCTCTACCTTATAAAAATAAAAAACCCAATGCAGCAATAAAAATTATTTTGCTTGGACTTCACTAGGATTTGTGTCTCTAGGATTTTAGGCCCATTAGTGCCTGTTGGGCACGTTTACACAAGTAGACGCCTTTGCAAAGGTGGATTTCACCTACAAGAAGATACTATTGCCAGAATCTACTGAATATCTAAGATACAGACAGATGGCAAAGTGTAAATTAAGGTTTAGCACATTGCAGGAAATTCACTTACTTTCAGTAATTGGTAGAGTATAAATAACCTGATTTAAATGTGTAAAATAATCCAGTCACTGCCAGATTCCTCCCCACCCCTGCCACCCACTTAGAATGGAAAACTCATATCATTATTCCATAGCTGAAATCCCCTAAAAAATTAACAACAGGGCTTTTCTTTAAAAAGTGGCAAAAATAGTTTGGATTCTATTTTATCTGCTTCCTTTTCCACTGCTCAAGTTCTGATAGTTTAATGAGCAGTGAAAGGCCCAGAAGAAGAATATTCTAGTTTAATAAAGGCTGATGCAATCGAGACACTGGGTATTCAAGCCCTGAACGATGAAGTATGTGCTCTAATTGTATTTGTTTTTTTGTTTTTGTTTTTAATTTTTTTATTGATTTTTTTTACAGAGAGGAAGGGAGAGGAATAGAAAGTTAGAAACATTGATGAGAGAGAAACATCCATCAACTGCCTCCTGCACACCTCCTACTGGTGATGTGCCCGCAACCAAGGTACATGCCCTTGACTAGAATCGAATCCAGGACCTTTTAGTCCGCAGGCCGACGCTCTATCCACTGAGTCAGATTGACTAGGGCCTAATTGTATTTGAATGCACATGTTAACATCTGCTCCAATCTCCATAAAAACATTGATGGTTTGCAATGCTGACAACATACAGAATCAAATCCCATTATTGAGCTAATATATTTTTTAAAAAATGGATATGGAATCTAAGGGTAAGCAGTCCATGATTGTGATTTCACTCCTGTGCCTATATCCAGTAATTCAATTAATTAATTATGTGTTTACAAGAATTATCTCTTTAAATTCTAAACAAAACAAAACAACAACAAAAAACTATGATGAGTCTGATGAGGTATTTCCACTTTAGAGATGAGGCTCCAGGGGTGAATGAGTTTCTCAAGGTTAAATCCCCCAATGCTGGCCTGAGCAGTGACATGCGAAGATGAAGAAAGAAGGGATAGCTCTAATAACTTGTCTTAAAGCCCTTAGGCTTCTATAAATAAAAGCATCCCTCATGTAGTCCTCCCTTCCATGGTCAAGGTGAAACTGTTACCCCCTCTTCCCCAATGCCATAAAGACTCCTCCCAATGCCATTTTGTTACTTTCGTTTTCAAGATTGTCTCAGTATTGTTGGGAGTAGATGACAAAACAACAAAAAGAAGAGATTGAAATAAAAGATACAGACTGAAAGCTCTTAGAGAGGTCTCACATATTTAACACACAATTACTATTTTTAAGCCATCACAAAAATAAAACTTGATACATTTTCAAGCAGTTTCAAAGCTAAGGAATCCATGCTCTGTTTTCTGCAATGAAAGTTATTGGGAGAAAAAAAGTATCATTCTAAACTACCTTTAAAATATATGTGTGTAAAGAAACCTGGAACAATCCTAAACCTTAGAAACATCTGCAAAATAGCTTTAATGTTTTCCAAATGTTATTTTACCCACCATGTTAGATTAAGGTAGCATTGATTAAGAGAAGAATTGTGATGCCAGAATATTTGTGAATACTATACTCCATTACATGATTAATATGTACAGTATATTTACATCTGCCACAAAATAAGACTTACAGTTTCAGTTCATTAAATAACAGTAAGTATATTACATTGTACCTTTATTTTTTATGAATATATTGTGTTATGTCTATGATTTATAGATGTTGAGATTTTATACATGTCTAAACTATCAAATTATTATCTTGCAAAATAATCCATCCAAACTAATCTAATCTATGTTGTGAGTTCCAGGTTCACTGTTTTAAAAATAAATTTTTATTGATTTCAGAGAAGAAGGGAGAGGGAGAGAGAGATATAAACATCAATGATGAAAGAAAATCATTGATTGGCTGCCTCCTGTATGCCCCACACTGAGGACTGAGTCTGCAACCTGGGCATGTGCCCTGACAGGAATCAAACCATGACCTCCTGGTTCATAGGTCAATGCTCAACCACTGAACCATGTCTTCTGGGCTCCAGGTACACTTTAAGTAAAAGAGTAAATAAAGTGAATTATATTAAAGAAGGGTGAAGTGAAAATACCACAGGCATTAGAATTACACAAACCTGGGTAGGAATCCTGATTTCATGAATAATAAATTATATAATCTCTCTGGCCCTCAACTACCTCATGGGAAACTATAAGACCTACCTATATATGAAGGCTTACTTTTTATATTAGAGGCTTGGTGCACAAAATTCGTACAGAGGGTTGTCCATCAGCCCAGCCTGCACCCTCTCTAATTGAGGTCCCCTCAGGGGATATCTGACTGCTGGTTTAGGCCCAATCCTGCAAGGGTATCTCTCTCACAATCTGGGACTGCTGGCTCCTAACCACTCACCTGCCTGCCTGCCTGATTGTCCCTAACCACTTCTGCCTGCCAGCCTGATTGCATTGCTCCCTAACTGCTCCCCTGCCAGCCTGATTGATGCCTAACTATTCCCCTGACGACCTGATCACCCCAATTGCCCTCCTCTGCTGGCCTGGTCATCCCCAACTGCCCTCCCCCACAGGCCTGGTTGCCCCCAGCTGCCCTCTCCTACAGGCCTGGTTGCCCCCAATTGCCCTCCCATGCTGGCCTGTTTGCCCCCAATTGCCCTTACCTGCCAGGCTGATCACCCACAACTGCCCTACCTGTTGGGCTGATCACCCACAACTGCCCTCTTCTGCCGGCTATTTTGTGGTGGCCATCTTGTGATGACACGGGGGCGGCCATTTTGTGACAATGTGGGGGCAGCCACCTTGTGATGACATGAGGGTGTCGTGTGAGGGTGCGAGGGTCACCTAGGCTTTTATTAGTATAGATGAAGGCTTACTTTTTTCCTAATATAAATTAGTACCCTCCATGCCCAATTATAAGCTGAAAACTAATGCACATCCAGGTATATTTAAATAACGAGTAACTAAAAAACTATTAAAATTTTTCAATATAATTTGAATTACCTTATACATGTGAACTCATATTTAAATTAATAGGGTAACTAGAAGCATGATTAAGAAAAAATTCTGGTTGTTTTTATACTGAGACCACATTTAATACAATGGCTAAATAAAGAGAAAACTCTCATCTAATCTTCATAAAAGTCAAATTGTATGATTTTTAGAAATTTTTCTTATTACATATGTGTCCTTATCCCCACATTATCCCCAACCCCTCCCCCTCCCCCCGGGTCAAATGGGAGTTCCATTTTTAGTTTTTTGAGGAAACTCCAAACTCCATACTGTGTTCTCCACAGTGACTGCACCAGTCTGCATTCCCACCAGCAGTGCACGAGGGTTCCTCCACATCATCGCCAGCACTTGTCATTTGTTGATGATAGCCACTCTGACAGGTGTGAGACGGTACCGCATTGTCTTTTTGATTTGCATCTCTCGAATGATTAGTGACTTTGAACATGTTTTCCTATGTCTTTCGCCTTTCTTCTGTCTTCTTTCAAAAAGTATCTATTTAGGTCGTTTGCCCATTTTTTGATTAGGTTGTTTATCTTCCTTTTGTTAAGTTGTATGAGTTCCCTGTAAATGTTGGAGATTAAACCCTTTATCGGTAGCAAATTGTATGTTTTTTTAAATAATACACTTTAGAAACTAATTGCAGGTGTGTGTGTGTGTGTGTGTGTGTATTGTGCACTATTTCTGTATGTATATTAGCTTTGTTTCCTTATATTTCAAGGGCTAAGAGAGCAATGGCATTGTTTATGTGCCTGTGCGATAGTCCTCCTCATTATTAGCACAGTATTGAGTAACTACTAGTCATTCCATTAGTATTTGTTGACTGGCTTGTAATTAAGCCAAGTTCTTTTTAAGGTCTGAAATAACCTTGGGGTAATTATAAAAGAGAAAACAATGCTCCCTTGATGTTATTCTTGAATATATTGTTTCCTTCATCTGCCTCAGATTCAGCCTTCAATGCATTTTATTAGGAAGCTGCATTACTCCCAATAGGAGCTTAATTTCCTTTCCCTTCTGCTGCTCAAAGAGGTATCAAAAGCAAGGAAATGATAACATCAACCATATTTAATGTTTGGCATCTACTCGTATGTCAAACTCACAGCATATGATTGTATCTCTAATATTCAGGTAGATAATAGTATCTGGCTCAGCAGATTAAGTAACTTGCTCAAGGTCACAGTCAGTGGAGTCAATTTGGTCCCCCTCACCTGAGCATCAGTGAATATTTTGATCATGAACACGGACTGGTTTTTACTGAGGAGACTTTGACTTTCTGGATTTGTGACTGTGAATATTGCTCTGTTGGATTTATAAGTGGTTATGCATTTTATTTTTAGAAGAAGGAGGGAAGAAGGCAGTGGAGTGGGTTGATATTTTGGATTCATAACCTTTGTAGTGATAGACGTTACTGTTGAAAGAGGTGTCAGTGAATTTCCTACCACGATTTTGACATTTTTTGCTAGTTTATATAATTGGCTCACATGCCAACAAGTTCTTCATTCCCTTTTGGCAAAATCATAATAATAAAGTGTGCTTAATATTTGCTTTTTTAAAAAATCCATTTAAATAAAGCACAATTCAACCAAAGAATAGACTGAGTCAAAGCAAAAGGTAGAAGAGTATGTGTCTTTTTCTCTGCCCATGGCTTTGGGTACAAATGGGACAGGCAATGAACTGGTTTTGGAGAAATGTAGTACACATTGTAAAAGATAAATGCAAATGCCTATTATCCTTCGGATTAAAATATATATTAAATTTCCAGAATATCTCCCTCTGCCTGTGCAGTTAATAAAAACTAATTGTGTAACTAAGATGCTGAAAAAACTACTACTTATACTCCTATATATTATCCATTGAAATTTTCAAGGACAAATAGGGTGTCATATTTTAGTAGTATTGAGGGTGAGAGCCCTTAGTAAAAATATAATACAAAGAACAATGGAGGCCCTAGCCAGTTTGGCTCAGCCTTCAGACCAAAAGGTCCTGGGTTTGATTCTGGTCAAGGGCAAGTACCTTGGTTGCAGGCTCCTCCCCAGCCTGGTCCCTGGTCCTGGCTCGTGCAGGAGGCAGCCAATCGATGTGTTTCTTTCACATCAATGTCCCTCTTTGTCTTTCCCTCTCCCTTTCACTCCCCCTAAAAATCAATGGAGAAAATATCCTCAGGTGAGGATTAACAACAACAAAAAAGAACAGTTGGGTACATGTTACAACCTGGAGAAACTTAGAAAATAATATGTAAAGTAAAAGAAATCTACATAGCATATGATTCCACTCATATAAAATCAGAATAGGGAAATCTATAGAGATAAAAAGTAGATAAATGGTTGCTTAAGTCTGGGGTTGGGGGATAGGATGGGGAGATGATAGCTAAAGAGTTTAAGATTTCTTTTTGACATAATAAAAGATTTGACTGTGTTGACTGTCACATATATCTGTGGATAAATTAAAAAACACTAAAATGCATATTTACAATAAGTGAAATGAATGGTATGTGGATTATATGTCCCCCAAAGCTATTAAAAAAATAAAATGCAAGTTTTTCATTTAATAGAATATGCAAGTATTCTATTCAACAAAATACTAGTTACAGTACATGACCTTGCCATCTCATGGACACTTCCTGTCAATCTAGATTAGCTTTAACACTATTGCTATTTCAGAGCAGTAATTCACTTAATATTGAATTGTAATTTTTATAGAACTTGTGGCAATTAAGAAAGATAATCTTGTTATATAGTTCCATGTTTTATGTGAATAAAGTTGAAGTTCAGCTCAAAAAGATTAGAATCCCACCATAAATCCAAGACAAAATACTAAATTACAGAATGTGCAGTAGTTAAGAGTAAGGACTCTGGAATCAGACAATCCCTGGGCTGGAATTCCTGTATCTCTATTTATCCAAGTGGCCTTAGGCAAAGCCATCAATTTCTCCAGGCCTCTGACTCCTTATCAAGAAAATGGAGATCCTAACAGTAGCTGACTTATTGTAAGGGCTAAATGAAATAACACCAGGAAATAAGTCAGCCAATGCTGGACACATACTCAAGAAATGTTAACCATTATTAATAGCAAACTAACAAAAGGTCTCACATCAGTTACTTGCAGGGCTCAGAAATAATTAAGCTGGCCTTGGCCTTGCTTCAAGGTGGAGGTTGAGCACATTTTTGTGAGTTATCTTGGTATTCTGCATAGCCCGTTGGAGCGGCCAGGCAGCTAGGTAGCCCTCTGAGGACCAAGTCACTTGGGATCCCCTGGTTCCTCTGCCAGCAGTCAGCTCCCATTCCCTCCTGCTGGCCAGGTCCCGACTTCCCCTGTCCTTGTGTCAATAGAATTCCTAAAAAGAACTTCCTTACCTGGACCAGCTACCTTTACCCTGTCTCACCCCAGTCCCCTCTTATTCTCCCCTGGAGGGTGGCATTACATTGACTTCCCAAACATAAACCAATTTGAGTCCTCACTGCCCACCCAGAACCACCAGAAACTTTTGTCTAATCTCAACTGGTAGTAAGCCCTGACAATCAGACCTTTGTTTTAAAGGACTGTAGTCTATTAACAAAAACATTCCCCATGCCTTAGAATTTTTTCAAATGACAAAAGAAGGCTAACAGGAAATTGGCCAAAATGTAGCATCTGAGGGGTAGAGTCATGGGCTCTATGTTTATTTGTTTCTATATACTGTTCTATACTTTAAAAATTTTCTACAGTGAAAATAGAAAAGGAAACCAGAAAAGAAGTTAAAAATATATATATTGACCAGGGAAGTGGAGGCACTAGGGAAAAATAACGTGGAAGTAAAGCTGCATTTTTTTTTTTAAGACTTGGTTTGGAAATGGTAAAAAGGGGCATTGAGCACAGATTGCAGTCTGGGACCCCTAAGGAGCAAAGAAAAAGCATGAAAAGAAAAGTGTCGCATGGATAAGCGTGAGAAGTGGGCAATCTTCAGCTTTTTCATGAGTTTATCAGAGAGCAGGTTAAGCCTAGTTTTTTTATTTGTTTGTGTGTGTGTGTGTATACATATACATATACATATACATATACATATACATATACATATATATAATTGTATTCACAGAGGAAGGAAAAGGGATAGAGAGAAACATCAGTGATGAGAGAGCATCACTGGTTGGGTGCCTCCTGCACACCCTCCACTGGGGGTGTAGCCCACAACCCAGGCATGTGCCCCTACTGGGAATTGAACCCTGACCTCCTGATTCATAGGTCAACACTCAACCACTGAGCCACCACCAGCCGGGTAAGCCTACTTTTTAAGATACATTAAAACCATCACTCAATTCACTGGAGAAAATTTCATCAAACTTATTGGTCAACTAACACAATTTACCAGTTGAGTGAAAATGGCAAATGCAAAACAAACAGCCTTTAGACCTAGTCCATGTCCACTTTGATGTAAAGAAATAGTATGTCATTCATTCTGTGACTCAAAATTCCATGGAGCCAGCTATAATGGAGATAGATTTAGTGATAAAGCACAAAGCAGAGCCATCTAGACATGTCAAGAATCAGTTCGGAATCTGTGTGTTGGTATATATTGGTGTCAGAGCATGGTTTAGAGAGAAGGCTTTGGATTTCAGATGGTCTCAACATGAATCTAGGCCCACTTGGCTATAAGCCTTGAGATCATAGGAAAATGGTTTAATTTTACTAAACCTCAGTTACATCATATTTTAAATGGGGAAATAATATTACCTAGTTCTTAGAGCTATTATAAGAATTCAATACAAAAACACATGGTAAGGGCTTAACACTCAGTAAAAAATGAGTCAGGGAGATGAAAAAGATAATAATGGAGAGCTTATATGAAATAAATAAACCCTAGATCTTAAAAGCTGAAGTCATACCAAGGATTCCTATTTTCCAATTGGCTAAAGGAAGGAAACAGCCAACATGTATGTTTTAGAAAAGAATATCATTGTATGTTTTAGAAAAGAATATCATTGTTTAAAGTCACATTTTCTCAGTAAGACCCTTCCCTTAGGAGCCCAAGATTAGTTACATAAGAGTACCCTAATTTGGTTAATGCTCAAAACTTTTCGTACCTGGATAATGAAATGCACTTAAATTTAGCATTAAAGCCAGAAAGAGGAATTGTCTGTAAAAATAATTAAAACCAGCAATTTATATATTGCAAACTTAATTATTCAAATTTCAGAATTTAATTAAGAGTAACTTAAAATTTAAAAAAACATGTTAACCTATAAGAACAAGTAAGTCATATTCACCAACCAGTAACTATCTCAAGAGTATTGAAGGAAATTTTTATTCAACCTCTATCTCAGGCTACTATCCATAAATGTGGCAAGCATACATTTAATTATTTTAGAACTTATTTCATGCAAGTCTGTTTCAGGTTCATAAAAGGAATGTTTGCATTTTCTTTTCTATAGCACTCAAATATAACAGCCACTAAATGGCACTAGACATGCTTTCATAAATTTAGTGGCTTTAAAAGCCATGCTATTAAGTGTTAAGAAAAAAATTTGAAAATGGAAGAGCTGATGATTTGGGACATAGAATACAGACAAAACAAGCTCACAACATGAGGAGTCTCAGGTGCATTAAGAACTTAGAAACAAAGAGACAGACACTGTCTTTTCTTTCCTATTAATCTGTTTCTTTCTCTCATTTGTTTTTCTTATAAAAAAAAACAACTGCCCGGTTGCAGGCTCGATCCCCAATTGGGGGGTGGGGGACGAGGGGGCAGGGAAGGAGGGGTGAGCAGGAGGCGGTTGATCAGTGATTCTCTGTCATCACTGATGTTTGTGTCTCTCTCTACCTCTCCCTTCCTCTCTAAAATCAATAAAAATATATTTATTTAAAAAACTATTTGGAATTTTCCACTTATTATGTCACCTAATTTGCTCAATCAAAATTTAGCATTTACTTGAATATGGTCAGGAACTACACATAGCTAAGTCACTTGATGACTTTGGATAGTTTACAAATGAAAAAACTTTTTTTCACACCATCAACAAAAATAGTGTATTCAGTATTTCATTGATTCAATCAATAGCTATAAGTGAAATCCTTCACAAGGAGGATCTAAATCAAATACAGTGCTAGTGCCACTGAGAAGCTACCAGGATACAGAAAACACATATTTTGTAATCATACAGTCATGCATTAAAATCCAATTCCACTTCTTATGATCTATGTGATCTTGAGCAAACCAAACAATTCTTCTAATAAAGCAGATTCTTCGACTATAAAAGGGTGATGCAGTCTGTCCTCTCTCTGATTCTCAGATGTTAGCATCAAAATCAACTATTTTACTAGTTGGTTATTAAAAATGATAATATTTATTAGGAATTTAGCATGCAGCCTGAAATTCTACAAATGTTTGTCCTCTTACCAACACAAATTACTAGAATTTATGATTTAAACAGAGAAAAACAGCTTCATAAATAACAGGCAACTTTAAGATCTCAAATTATATAATTTATAAGAGATATCTAATTTCCAATCTATATTTGTCCTGTAATCATGCAACTGAACAGTGAGCATTCATTGTAACACCAATAACCTGCACTTGTTCCTCTGATTAACGAAAGTGCTAATTCTTATATGGCAGAGGTTACAAATTGTCCTCCATTATCGATTCTGTTCTTCCTGTTCAGCAAAGAAATCCTCAAATGTTAGTTGGGTACATGTTAATTCTGAATAAAGGTCACATTTCATCTCAATAGCAAAGTGTGACCAAACAAATTCTGGCCAATGGGACAGATGTGCGCTTGCCTAGGAGGACACAGTGGTAAGGGTGAAACCATACCCTTTTCCTACTCTTTCCCCTTCCTGCTCTCCAGAACATATGTGTGACCAGACAGTGGAAGACAAGCCACTGTCTTGCACCCAAAATGGAAGTTGCACATTGAGGATGACAGGGCAAAAATATTAGAGGGCATCTGGGTCCTTAATGACGATGGAACATTGTGCCGAACTTGCACTGGCTTAAGCTCCTGTTACTTCAGTGGGTCTTTGTCATTCTCCCCTGGATCTAGTCAAAATTAAATAGACCTAAGGAAAAATATGTACTCAATACTCATAAAATTATTAGATTTGTTTCCTTCCTATGGTCACTAACGGAAAAGTAAAAAGTTAGGCCATATGTAATCCTAACAAATTACTTTAGCAGTCAGAGAAGTGAGTAACTGGTCTACAATAGTTAGGAGTACAATTAAAGTTTACTGTTAAATTGAGAAATAAATGGCTTATAGGTACTAAGTGACATATATTTTGCCCAAAGTATTTATTGCTTCTTCCTGGAGTATTTTTCGTCTTGGTAATACCCTTTATAAACTGATGAATCTGCTCGCCTACTACTTATTTCAAAAGGAAATCTACTTTTAGAACAATTGAAAATGAACTGCAGGGGACTCTTTGTCATTATAAGATTGGATACACTAATTCCTGATTATCGGACCCATATTTTTTTTTTGAAGAGTTATTTTAACACACTTTTCATAGGAGATGTCTGTTTTTTCTCCCTCACACTAGGCGATGTCCCTGATCCCATGGGTTCATGTACTGTAGCTTTATAAAGCACACATGCAATCATTTGCTGAAAAGTTTACTTACTCGGTTTAGTCAACATGCAATGCATTGACTACAAGCTGGTTTGGACTAAATGCCCTGCTAATTAGATATAATCTTCTTTTTTTAATTTACTTTAGTGATGCAGTCTATGTCCTCTCTCTGATTCTCAGATGTTAGCATCAAAATCATGTAGCAGTTTGATAAAGGGTTGTTGGGTAGCCCACACATTTCGTATTCAGTAGTTCTGGGGCAGGGCTCCAAAATTTACATTTCTAGCAAATTTCCATGGGATTCTGATGCTGCTGGTCTTGGGAATACACTTTGAGAATCACTGTTCCACATCAAGGAAGAACATAAGGAAATCAAAGAGCAAGCTCAATCTTCATCTCTAGGAGGGCACAACCACATATGGTGTCACACTAAGCATCTCAGACAGATCTAGGAGAGGTGGCTCCTAATTCAAGGTAGTAACTTCACTCTGGGAAAGAAAGTTACTATTGTGGATGGGAATTGTGAGAAATGGAAAGAGAAGAGCGGCAGGCAAAGTGTATGTGTGTGAAGGTGGAACACCAAAGACCAGTAGACGTCCATGGATGTATAAAGAGAACAACTAGATTTGTGCATTCAACCAATATTTATTGAAAATCTACTGTGTGCCCAAAGCTGTCCTGGAGGTTAGGGACTCATCAGTGATCAAACAGAACATGCCCCTTCTCCCATGAACTTCCTAGTTAGGAGAAATAAACAATAAATAATTACAAAAACAAATATCAAGCATATCAGATATATCTACAAGTGCCACGGAGAAAAATAATGGGCAGGGTAGGTGGGAGTTAAGTGTTCAATTTTCGCACAGGGTGATGTTGGAAGGATGCCTACTAGATACCAGACATGAGAGCTGCCGCAAGAAACTGAGACAATTCCAACCTGTAACTTTAGTAATTACTTGTCCCCCAGATGCCAGGATTAGTATAAAGAACTCCAGATAGTGAGGGTGTAGAATTTCATGAGAGCCCTCCTACCTAGAAGTCCAGTGCATTCACAGATCTAGTTTAAGTAGGTCTGGGAGAGAAGAGAAACTATTTGTTGGTTTTGTGGTCAGTCAGCTCCACAGATTCCAAACTACATCCCTCCCATCGGTGGCTGCAGAGGACCAGGGTTAGGAAAGAGTAGCATATTCTACATTTCAGGCCTGAAATGGAAGTTTTCCAATACATGATAACCATGATCAGAAAACGAGGGTCCTGCTGGATTTAGAGTTCTTAGTATAGCAACACTTCCTTCTTTCACTTTCAGGATGGCAGAAATGAGGACTTCGGTCAGCCAATACTTCTGAAAGGATGTAACACAGACAGTTCAATTAATCATAAATTCTAAGAATTCCTAGGACCTTCTCGGTTATTTTTCAACATACAGTTCAGAGGCAGAAAACAGAAGGATTTGTTCCCAGGGAAAGTCCTTGCCTTTTTAAAGTTAGAAATGCTTACATCTTGAACTGCAAATGTTCATGCATTCTATCTAACTAATTACTGCGTGCTCTAAACACAAACCCAATAGACCCCCCCCACCCCACCCCCCAAAAAAGGAAAGAAACAAACCAAAACTCAAAAGACTGAAAAATATCTCTAACACTCACTCCCGTATCTCTCTTAGGCACTCATATGTGGATACTCACTTGCAAGTTTTTGAATTGCATTTCCCTCCACTTTCAGAATTTCCCTCACTGCACTAAGACAGTGAAATGGGCTGCTGTATATTATTATTTAATCTCTTAGTTTTCTGCATTCTCATGATGTCACTTCCAAGACTCCTATAGTTTCCTCTTTTAAAACACAGCTGCATCAAGTCAACTGCTACACTCAAAAGCATGGGTCTTAAAAAAAGAGATTGGGCATTCCCAATCCACTGATGACAGAAAATACTTCAGAGCTATCAGATCTTTTTAAAAGGTCCATGACACGTTTAACTGTGTAAACACATCTCCTTTGCATTGCTTTTTAAGCTTTAAAAGCATCAAAATCATGACTTGACATGAAAAAAGTTCCATTTTGACAAAATTAAAAACACAAAAATTCTTCTACTCAGAAAATAAATGTAATGGAGAAAATAAACGCAAAAATAGAATTGGCTGGAAACCAGCAACCACAAGAAAAGAAATACTGCAGGAAATGGAACTAATCAGTTAATATAGTGAAGATTTTTTTCCCAGACTTTCTTCAGGAGGAAAAATATTGTAAATTGTTACAGAAACTAAAAGTTTAAATAAAGGTACAGAATTCTTGAAGTATACAGAATTTCATGTGAATATTTGTTGTTGTTTTTTAAAGATAATGTAGTATTTGGGGGAATTTCCAAAATTAACCTTGAGATTCTGCTGTATCCCTGTCAAACTTTAGCTGGAAGGGCGCAAGCTTTTGAGGAGCAAGTTGTATATGATTGTGCCATGACACCCTTTCCAGAGGCATGCTGGTCTTTGTCCCTAACCCAAGTCACTCCCAGGGTCAGTCCATTCAGGAAAGGCCTTGTTTTGGCAGAACCCTCCTCAGCTCAGCAAGACGCTGCCTAGAGAGATTATACTTCCATGAATTAATTGTCGCCCACACACTGCAGATTTTATACTGTTAAAGCTGCTCCTTTGAATTGTTCTCCCATCATGACTTACTCAATCTTTTGGTTATTTTAGTATCAAATACACCATTGTTTTTAAAGCTGTCTCCTGCCTGAAAAATGCCATTTTAAATAAAGATATGGAAAATTGATGCCTGTATTTTAAAAAATATATTTAGAAATAATTGTCTTTTATTTGCTAGGGATTTTTGGAAAACTAGTGTCATCGAACTTACCAAATATCCTGAGATTCTAAGTTTTTTTTAAAGATTAGTAGTTAATTTACTTCACAAAGTCATTCATGAAAAAGGGGGGGGGGGTGGATAAGGACACATATGTAATAACTTAATCGAAAGAAAAAAAGAAAGGAAGGAAGGGAGGGAGGGAGGGAGGAAGGGAGGAAGGGAGGGAGGGAGCCTGAGAGCCTCTGGGCATATATACAAAGATGGCAGAGTCAGGGCACAAAGAAGGGACCCCAACTGGCATGGCTCAGTGGTTGAACCTGAAGGTCACCGTCAATTCCCAGATAGGTCACATGCCCAGTTGGACTTGCAGGAGGCCGCCAATCAATGATTCTCTCTCATCGTTGATGTTTCCAACTCCCTCTCTCTCCTTCTCCCTTATTCCCTGAAATCAATAAAAATATTTTTTAAAAAACAGAATAGGCCCCATGGTGACACCTAGAGCTGATGTAATCACAGCATTTAAAAACCAAAATATATATTCATTAGAAACCATATGACTGATCTCTATTTAATTTACATGTAAGAAAACCCAGGTCTCCAGAGTTGAAATTCCTTATTCAAGGTCACACAGCTGCTCAGTAGAAGAGGCAATAATTGAACCCAGGTCTCTGGACCCCAAGGGACATTGATGGTCACTAATTATCATGGGTAAGGAGAGTTCCAGCCAGTAACAGAACAACACAACAGGTAATAGACTGGGAGGGTGGGGGTGAGAGATGGGGGGGATTGACATGGAACTTTTTCACACCCTTGTTTTAATCCACAAAAGCTTATTCACACATAAATTAATGAAGGTCTTGAGACATTTTATTACCACTATTTCATAATATTCACAATATTTCCTTTGATTACTATTACATCAAGTTTGATCTCCCTTTTGGGGCTACCAACATAGCAATTGTCACAGCCAGTTAAGTGCTGGAACCAGCATTTGAACCCATTTCTAAGTGATTCCACAGTCTATGTTTATATCAAAGAATTAAGTTGCTTAACTCTTGAAAGTTATCCTCCTGACCCTGCCTACCTCCTTATCACTTTTGCATATAATATATATTTATTCTTAAAAATTTGACTGTAGAACTGCTTCTGCTTATGAAAAAGATCATATTCCTAAAATTAGAAAAAAATAAGCATTAAATTCTAAATAGAAATAAATAAGATAAATCGGACTTTCAAAATGAAAATCTTTATGTCTCAAGCACCTAAAATACCTTCCAGGTTTCCATGCCAACCTTTCTAGGATACTAAAATAAGCTGTGAAACAACCCTTACCCACATCGCATTATGTAGGCCTTTGATACATTAAATGGTTTCACGGTATTTTTTTTTAATATACCCAACTAAATTTTGAATATCTAGCAAATGGGAGAGTAACACTTGCCTGGTCACTGGTGAAACAGCAATGCAGCTTTTGTTTTTCTGACTAAGAGAAGCCTTAAACACAGATTTGAAGGGGACTTTTCATTTCCATTAACTTTCTTTTTATGTGTAGCCATAGTTAGTCATAGCTTTTCAAAATAGAGTTTTACAAAAGTTATGCTTAAAATATAAACAGCACTAAGTGCTTAACAGTGAATCTGTAGAAGACAGATCTGGAAATCTAGGGCACTTCCATGCTTGATTCAGACCATCTGGCCAAAGAAAACAGAATAATAAAAAGCCAAATAGAGCTAAACAGGTCTGCTGATGCTTCTCAAGCAGTTTGAAGAGATTTCTTTTTATTGACTAATAAGCGTTCATTAAGGGCGAATGCACTTCAGTTCTGTGGGCTGCTGAGTATATTAGAGGCCTTCAGTGGGGAAGAACAAGAGAAGGCTGCAGGTCAGGAGAGGCGGGCGGGGGGGGGGGGCCAGCGTGTAGGTTCAGCCTCTCACATGCAGAAGGAACAGGCAGATGGCAGCCCAGACAGTGGTTAGAAAGGAGATGCTCAGGATAGCAATCAAGAGGGGCACACCAGGCCCTGGGAATAACCAAAACAGCTAGCCAACAATAGCAACAGGAATGACCGGGAGAGTAAGCAAAAAAATGGCATCAGGCAGGGTTCCAAAAGGACCATGATGAGAAGGCACATATATGGTCCCTGTCTTCAAGTCACTTAGCATCTAATTAATAAGAAAAACAAATGTCGATTTAGAAATGCGAATAAAGTGGAATGCCATGGTAGACCAGAGTTCTGTTGCTACGGGAATGCCGAGCTGAGACACTGGCCCAATGGAAGGAAGGCTTCTTTGAGAAACTGCTGTCTGAGCAGGCATCCCAACAGAAAATAAATAAATAAATAAATAAATAAATAAATAAATAAATAAATAAATTAGGAGAAAGGATGCATGATAGGAGGCAGAAAACTACTTGCTGATACTAATTGAAGGTGAATGCAAATATCAATATTTTATTTGTGCCTTACCAGGCTTTGCCTAAGCATGCAATATGTCATATCTAAAGACAGATTCAGCCCTAGCTGGTTTGGCTCAGTGGATTCAATTCCGGTCAAGGGCACATGCTCGGGTTGTGGGCTGGATCCCCAGTAGGGGGCCTAGAGGAGGCAGCCAATCAGTAATTCTGCTAATAACAATTTCTTGGATTGAGGTCTCAGGCCACCCCTCTCATTGGGAAAGACCTATAACTGTAAGCCTCTTACACATATGAATAAATTTGAAAGTTATTTCACATATTGATTTGAACCCTTGATCAGGGACTAAAATCATAAAATATTCATGATATTCATAGCACTTCCAAGTCACTTTGAAAAATATTCGTCACAAACAGTTCTTGAAACATCATATAAGATGGGGCAATATTTTTCTCAACCTGAGACTGAAGACTCATCAATCAACTTCAATGAAATGATTGAGCCTCGTTTATCCTGCTCTCCTCTGCCAGCTCACTTTCCTTCCTCTGTCTTTAGAATTCAAAATGCTGTTTTGAAGCACATGCCATCATTTTTGCTCTTAAGTTTATGACGCTTCTGACTTACGCCTTGTTTCAGAAGTGCATGGTCATGCCTTTCGCTCTGATCAGCTCTTGGCGTCTATGTTCTTCTCTTTCCTTGACGTCACCTCTCATCTTCCAGATGAGATCCAATTGGTGAAATAAATGGAGCCCCAGCATTTCAACCAAAACACTGGTAGGAAAGATGCTGAAAAGGGCTGTCTGGTTCCTCTAGCGTGAGGTGTAACTTACCACAGGGTTTTGTTACTTCTCTAAAAGTGAGTGGAAAAAATACCCTCATTTGAATTATATTTATAAAGACAACATTTTCTGAACCCAATCTCTAAACATAATGATCTGTCAAAATATTTTTGTGTGTGATCTATGATTTTACTTATATGAAGTCTTATAAAGCTGAACCAAACTACATTATCAAATATTTAACCTATTATTTATTGAAAGGAATAATATCGTGGGGTTCTGGTGCTCATAAAAACAGTAACTACTGAGTTTAGCAAGTGAAACTTCTTTAAAATGTGTTATAGAACCAAGTAAGTGAAGCTTAAATTCTTGCTCTTAAACTCCCGATTTCCCGGCTTGTCAGGTCAGGTAGGTCATGAATGTGGTCCTAATGTTCTTTGAAAGACAGAGTTCTACTGACAAGAGTTCTAATATGACAAAGCCTCTTTACTGCCCTTTCTTTGAGAAGTTAGGACAGATGTCAATCATTATAGCAGAAATAGTTTTTTTTTAAAAAAAACAAAGAATATTAAAATGTTTCTATGAACCAAGGTGAAGCATTAAGACAGAGAGAAGAAGGTGGGGGTGGGGGGAGTTATGATTTAATCAAATACTCTTACTCCTGAAGAATAAGTCATGTTCTTTCCTAGTCATGAAAAAGGGGTGGAGGCAGTGGAGAGACTTATCAGGTGCTGCCACAAAACAGCTTTTAGAAGCCATCAGCAGATGCTTTTAAATTGTTACTAGTTGAGGACAAATCATTTGGCAAACTCCACATTATATTTAGGTTTGTCAAATAAATGTGGTGTCAAGCTCACACATGTACTTACTTCAAAGGCATCTGAATAAGAGAAAGCAAGACTATGCCTGTTACACTTCCTTCTAACACACCTGTTGGCACACTGTAGTGCTCACAAAAGCATTTGTTTAATTAATAAATCATTTACTAGGTGTCATTTTACACAGACTGGAAATAAACTCAGACTGCCTCCATAGTGGAACAGGAAATTATAAGAAGCTCTAAATCTGACTTGGGAGGCAAGTTAGCATAATGGGGGATTTTCAAAAGAAGATGCAATGCACTATCTTTAATCTCACTGCCATTAATCAATATTAACTCAGTCAGACCGTATTAACAAGGTACCATCATACAGCCCAACATGCAATTTAGCATGAATAGAGTTTTGCTCAAAGGTTACTGCATGATATGGTCAGGTTAAAAAGAAATCCAATAATACACATGAAATTTAAATGTGTGAGTCCTGTTTAGTCTGAAAAGTATAAGTAACAGGTAGCAAGGCAAACAATACTGCTAAAATCTATCCTCGGAAACTATAAGCTCTTGAGAAATAAATGGCCTTATGAGAGGGGAAATCATTTTCCTTGTTAAAGGATGACTCTGAAGACCTTACACTGTCTGAAGAATTTTTCCTTATAATTAGAAGTTAGGCCTTCACCCCCAAATTAATAAAACAAACAAAATAATACTTGTGCTAGAAATATTGAGCCCTTGTGACATTCTTTTCTCTTTGCAAAAAGAACTAAAATTCATATAGGTGAATAATGCTGCTTCACTATTAGTCACTAGTAGAGTTTTCTTCATATCCTTCTTCAGAATTCTAATTTTGTACACACACACACAAATGTGAATTTTAAACGGTTGCTACTAAATTTAAAGAGAAACTTTAAGAAAAAATTGTTTGGGAAAAAGAATTTGTTTATTAGAACATATGGGTTTGAGTTCTGTATATGTATATGTGGGGGAGAAGAAACTTTACTCATAGGTTTTGCTGGCTGGTCTAAATAATCAAATCAACATGAGACAGATTAGCAAGAAAAAATGACCAAGTTTAATTACAAGTGTATGTACCAAACCCCACATACCTAAGAGAGTCAGAGATCCAACACACAGGAGCAAATAAGAGACAGAAAGAGAAAATGAGGTCTATGTGACGTTCTGTGTTAAGGCTAAGGTAAGGCACCTTGGAGCTTCAGGAGGAGGAAGGTCATTTGCAGGATAAGAAAAGCAGATGTTCAGCAATTAGAAGCTTGCCCTGCCCTCTAGATAGGTCATAAAAAGTTATTATGGTCAAAGCCCCTAATTTAAATTCTTTAAGGCAGAGGTAAAGTTTCTTGTGAGCTCCCAGTACCATCATGGGGAGGCCTGTTCTCAACTTCTTTAGATACATTTTAAGAAATGAATTGCCCTAGCTGGTTTGGCTCAGTGGATAGAGTATCGGCCTGCGAACTAAAGGGTGCAGTATTCCATTCCGGTCAAGGGCACATGATCCCCCAGAGGGAGTACACGGGAGGCAGCAGATCAGTGATTCTCTCTCACCATTAATGTTTCTCTCTCTCTCTCCCTTCCTCTCTGAAATATATATATATGGAAATTAATCAGCTGCCTTATAGGGAAGCCTAGCCTTAGTAATCTCCAGATCTATTTATCATCAACAGATGCTCACTCTGGGTGCAACCTTAGTGATTACTCCCAGAAAGCTCATAATTGCAGTAATTAGGGTCATGTGACCTCCAGCTTGTCTTGCTTTGAAGAAGAAGAAGGGGAAAAAAGCAGATGGCCAAACATTAGCATCTGAATGAGCACCTAGGTCTTTCAGTTGAGCTTACTTAAATGCACCAGAAAGCTGTAAATGCCCAGACTGACACCACTTTAAAAATAGTTTATGTGTGTTTTTTACATAGCCTATTCTGAACACCAGTACCCTGCTAATTTATCCAGCAACCTGATGGCTGACTGTGTGGAAGGAGGGATAATTTCACTAAATCTTTCCATTTTAAAGACTATTTCGTTTTAAAATATACAGCAGTATATTAGAAGAACTGAAACCATCCATTGACTATTATTCTTACAAAACAATGTTTTTATTCATTGTAAGGGCAAATAAATTAAAATTAAAAATAAGAGGCTTAATTTTCCTTGTTGAAAATAAAGTTAGAGACTTTGCCCCTCTCTTTTTTTTTTTTTTTTTTTTTCAGAATTTCTTTCAGAGTCCTTTTCAAATGTATGTAAATCTTTATGCTGGTTAATTTAAGCCTGGAGCTATTCTCACACTCTAGAATGTTTATTCAAGGGCCTAGGAGTCCTTTTTTTTGTTTTGTTTTGTTTTTAATGGAAATATACAAGAGGACAGTTCTCTTATCTCCCCATTCCTGTGTGAGAGGAAGAGTCAAACTTCCAGGGTTCCTTCCTCCAAACTATAAAACAACTTCCTGTCATAAAGATATGAGAAGTTTGTCCTCTGCAGAAAGCTAATTAGCTTACACAGATGGGCACGCCAATTGCTAGGTAAATGTGGTCCTCTTACCTGAGGACTAGTTGCTGTTTATCTTTAAAGCATGCGTGTAATGGATTGTATCTGCCTGGCTATAAGAAAGGGTGACAGTGCTTTTGGTCTTTGCAATCTCTTAGTGGGTTGCCTGTAATAAGCATCACATTCTAGTTAAAGCTTATTCAATAACATAATGGTTTTCTTTCTCTAATACTTTTATGGAGAAGATTTCTGGGTTGGGAGTTTTTGTTTTTAATTATATTTCCCCCAACAATTCCAATTCCAACTAATCCCTTTTTCCCTTGCAGTTAAGCCTTTGAGATAATATAACAAATAATTTAAAGGGTGACATTCCAAAATTCCCATGTGAAGTTGAATAAAGATTATAATACTTAATGTTACTATTCCATTTACCTTTCATTATAAACAAGCTTAGTAATATTAATACCAAGATAAAATAAATTCAGATAACATGAATGCTAGTTGGAACATTCAGTTCCATGTGTCAAGATAGAGGTGTGTGTGTGTTTTCTTTTCACAAAACTAACACAAAAACATAATTTGATAGAAGCTCTTAGAACAGACACCCACGTGAATATTTCTTAATATAACTGTTCTTCGTGCACAAAAAGAGCACAACAAATCTCATGATGGATTGGATTTTTGCTCATAGTTTAAAAAAATAAGCACTAAGTAGTTCAACTAATATTTGTGGAAAGAAAAATATGGAAGACTTAGACAGAAGGAGAGAGAGCAGGGGTAGAATCCAGGTCCAAACCTGTCCTGCACCCTGTCTTAGGTTTTCTAACTTCCCAGTCTTCAGTCCCTTCTCTGTGCCTTGGCCTCCATGAACCCCTTGCAAGAAATCCACTTCTTTTTCTTCCACATTCTATTGTGTTTATTTAAATTCTATTCACCTCTAAACCCAGTTGACATTCCCCTTTTATAGGCTGTCTTTGAAAATAACAGTAGGTTATAACCTCTATGGATCTCTCTAGAAAATATGTCTGTACTTAGTGTTTGATGATATCACCCTATATTAGTTGCTACTTACATGCATTAGTTTTCCCTTTCCTCAACTTGATGGCAAGCTATTACAAAGCAAGAAACCATTTTTAATACTTCTAAATTCCTATGAAACTAGGATACTGAAGGAAACAATCTGGTTTCCCTAAGTCTAGACCAGGCCAAAAAAAAAAGGTTATTATCTGGGCTGCTTCACTTTATATTTTTTCTTTCTTTTTGAAAAAAATTTTCAAAATTTTCCTTAGCCCCACCCCTTACTGACCTCCCACCCTGTGAGGTGGTGTACCTCCATGTGGGGCCACCTAAGCTAATGACTCCTGAATCCAGAAAAATGGTGAGTGGGATACCACTTATGGCAGTGTTACATAATGAAATGGGTATCAAAAACAACATTTGTGTGTGTGGTCTTTTCTGAGATGAATAACAAACTTGGAAAAACATCTCTGAGCAAACCATGACGTAGACGTGGTGAAGATATCACGTTCAATCCAAAGACAACCCATTTACCTGAGAAAACTTTCTGAACACAAGACCACGTCAAATCACATTCCAAACACTTTTTATGTCTCCCACTGGCATTTTTCAATTCCTACAATGTAAAAGGAACACAGCATTTACAGGTTTAATGGGGGAGGTAGAATGATGTTTGATGCAAATAAAAACAATTTAGGTAAGTTCTTGGAGAATTTATATTTATAGCTGACGCCCAATCACTGAAGTGCCATAAGCTATGTAAGGTATATGAAGTAGTTAGTGATATGCTAAATGTAGTTTTCAATGTTGTGCATGCTTGTATGAAACAGAAGAAAAGGTAACTGCATGCCACTGAGACACCGATACGATAACCTGCCCTTGAATACGTAATCTCTCTTTGGTCATTAACTTCACCTTGTCTTACATGGCTGCTTGTATACGCTGCAAACATGCCACTAATAGTAAAAGACTCACATCTTCATTAAACAGGTAGAAAACCCCAAGGGTTAAACTAAGTACAAAGGTCTCTCCCTGTGATCTAATTGCCAGATGATCTGTATTAGGTCAATGAGATAAAGGAGAGTCAAAGTGAAATTTAAAAGTGTTTGCATCTATAAAGTTGCCTATTAAGGTAACTGTTCACTGACCCATTTTTCCGTATTTCCAAATTTATTTAAAAATTTTTTAAAATATTCTTATTAAATATCTTGGTGAAAACAATCACAATTAGAGGAAGGAATCCTTGTAATTCACTTTCCCTAATGGTTTCAGAAATGAAGCCTTCAGTTCCTCCACAGAACATGTAAGTTTTCTATCCCTGTTGTTCAATTTATTCTCCTTTATAGGGCTAGCATTTCTTAGAGCTGACTTACTAGTAAGACCCCTTAAAAGGCCAATATAGTTGTTGTTTTTTAAGTGGGCTAGCTCATTCTTGCACCTTAGTCTTGTACTCAGAGAGTTACTTCTGGCAAACACATGGCAAAAGACTTAAGGCCAAGACTGAAAAAGTAATTTCCATTCTATGGGTGAATCATCTTTAGGCAAAAGATATCAAGTTCACTCTTATTTGTCTTTCTAAAGATTAATACTTATAAATGAAGTCATACTTGCATATTATAAGCAAGTAATTACATTTGGGTAAATGTGTATTTTTCTACTTATTTTTATACCTAAAAAGACTTTTCTATGTTTTTAAGAACTATTACATTTCGCTAAAGAGTCACTTGTAAAAATTGTGTCTGGTAACTAACTTCCTCTAATCATAAAATGAGGATGGCAGTATTTAAGTTCCAAATATCTATTTATATTCTAAAAATTAGTCAATGTACTTACTCTATTTTTGAACTATAAACTTTATTTGAGACAGAAAGAGGGGTGGGTAGATACATAAATATAGCTATGGATGCATATAAGTGTTTTTACTCAGTCCTTCATTAATTAGATTTTTAAAAGTGGAAGGAAAAGTAAACATAGCAAAGACTCTAAAATAACATAAGCTGATGGTCATAAGACATTTAATAATATGGAATAAAGCCAAATTCACTTTGGTTTGTCATGACGAATGGTTTTTCAACTAACAATTTTAATATTCCTAAATAACTGGAAGGAATTCGTTCAGAAAAGGCAAATGATTTTACCTTCTTTAACAGGAATAGCCCATCGAGTATGCCCCAAAGAAAAGCCCTTGTATTGTTCATTGGCATCTATGCAACATCAGCAAGCACATCTATGTACCTATCTAACATATATGTAATTATATATCATATTCCTTTTTCTGCTAAGCAATTGATGATTTCTATTGTCAGTTGAATAACTGATGAAACTTAGTGAGTCTCATGTAGATTTCTAGAATCTAAGAAACAAGAAAGCATATCCCCTTTTAATAATATAAAGTTCTTATTTTGCAATAAGTAGGCCATAAAAGAAATAAAGGATTTCTAAATGAATGGACTTCTTATGTAAGAATAAAATGCACTGAAGTTTTTATTTCCTCTAAACTTCCCTAATAAGATGTAGGCTCAAATGAAGGTCATGGTTTCCTTTAATGATATAAATTGTCTACAAAATGATCCCCCATGCTATTCTTTGGAATGGCACTCTTTCAGATGAATTCAGGGAAAGAATAAACATTAGCTGGTCAATGAATTAAATCCACAGGACTGATTTCTTAAGCATGGGGTTTATATGAAAACATATCCAGGCGGTTGGTTGTCTTTTGTAGCTATTTGATACTGCAAACATTTAACTAGGAGAAAAAGGATCAGCTGGAACATTTTTTTCTCACATGGAAAAAACAGATCCATTACTTGTTATTTAAGATATTTCTAGTGGGCTGTTTTCTTATTTGTCCTCTGTGGCATGGCATCAACAAGCCAATTTCCTCAATATGTCAAGACTGTCAAAATAAAGAGCAATTCTGAAAACACATATTCCTGAGGCATTCCACTGGGTCATATGAGGAGACGGAGAAGCGATAGTGAGCTTGCCTCTCCACCTTCTCCCCACTTCTCCCATTCCAAATCATGGCATAGTGCATTTCTTTCTTGTAATGTCTGTGATGGGAAAAGATTAATTTTTATAAAAAGAAAAAAATAAGTACTTATGATAATTCAGATTTCAGAAAGCGGCACAAGAGAAAGCAAATTCTCCTGGGACTAACTGGTCTTTCCGGTCTGAAATGTGATTCTAGCAGCTTTGTAGCTCTCCTTAAAGTGGTAACCAAATAATTAGGCTAATCTTTCCAGAATCTCAAAGTCACTTTGTCACATGCCAATTCAATAATTATAATTTTAGATATGTGTTCATCCATAAGTACATAACTATTACATTATGCTAAATGTAGAAATAAAGTACATTAACAAGCAAATCATTTTTCTCATGCCTTCATATTTTAAATCCTCCAAATTAAATCTAATGATTACTACTGCTTCAAATGCATTTTAAGGGTTTTGCTTATGCTTTTTGCTCAACTTTTCTCATCACCAGGGGAGGAAATACAGTAGCTAATAATTATTATAACATACATACACTTACATATGCATACATATATATGTATACATATATACATATATATATACAGCAATATACTTAGTTTACAGATAGGTAATAAAACTGTTCCTTGTTGTTTCTAATCTTTATAATTCACACAATAAGTATTTCCTGGGTGTCCACTTCGAGGCCCTACCAGGGCAGAAAAACAAGAGTGAAGACTTCAGTTGCTATGAGCTGCTAGGGGAGATAAGACATAGCCAGAAATAACAACAGAAAGAAGTATGAACAAATGCTATGAGAGATGTGTGGACAACAGGAAACAAGTTAGAAAGGAAATGGAGCTGCTTCTTTTTTATTTTTTATTTTTATTCCTTAAATGTGGCCAAAATGAGATATCAAGGTATCATGTTGACCATACCAACAATAAAACAAAAATCCCAAAAAGCAGATAAAATATGATTTGTTTTTAATTAAAATGAAAAATTAATGATCCCAACTTAACCCTGTGCATTGAAAATATTTCTTATTCAAAGATTTATAGTTTGGCAAAGATCTCATTCTACCTGTAACTTCTGCTTAGCAGATGGGTAGGAGCTGGCTGAGAAAATGAGTAGCAAAAAGTTCAAAAAGTCTTACAACAAATTTCATGTTTAAATGTGTGCAAGTTTATACATAATACATTGAGGAGTAAATATAAAAGGAAGTCATGCTAAGTGTCTTCATTAAATTCAACATCAAAATATTGAAAACATAATATTCAACATATTATATTGCTGGTCACAAATAGAGACTTTTAACTATCATTTGTGTGGCTATTTCACTTTTTTTCTTAATAAGTTGCTACTTATCAGTAGGCATTATTTTAACATGTCATATTTGCTATAATCCACACAGATTTCAAGAATAGCAAAACAGAGTTTGTGTATGAAAGAAATAGTGGTGTGTGTGTGTGTGTGTGTGTGTGTGTGTACGTGAGTGTGCGCGCGTGCTGTGGGCATGTTTTGTATTTGGGTAGAAGAGCAAGGGCACAGCTGAGGCCACTGTGCCTGGTATGTGCTAGACATTGCAATGTGAAGGCTGACTAAAGGTGTTGATGGCTAAATTCCCGATTACTGTAAGCACATGCTTTCCTTTCTGTTAGCTATTCATCAAAAGCCTATTCAAAAAGATTCACAACAACTGATATTTTGCTCTTTTATGAGCAACAAAAGTTCTCATTTCAATCAGGGTTTATTTTATTTTAAAATCTGAACGCACGTCCTAGAGAAGAAAATGGAAAGGATAAATGAAATTCTATGCCCCGTGCTGTGAGTGCCCTCTAAGACTACTATTACACTAAACTCCCTTTAGCTGGTTTGGGATCTCCCATAAAACCAAGTAACCAGAAAATAGAGCAACAGGAATGGCACCATAAACCTTGGCTAATTAATGAAATTTGCCATTGACAAACAATTTTTCAACACTATCATCCTCAGGAAACGTGGCTACCAAATCATGGGCTTCAAAGTGTTTTGTTGCCAAATCAGAAAGCTGACTATTCTTTAAATTGTGAGTTAGTCTCACCAAGAAGTCATTCTTTTCATATGCATGGTTATTAAATAAATGAATTTGAGTTGGGTCTTCTTATTTAATAAAAATCTAGGTAGGAAAATAGGTAAAATAAGTGAAACACTCAATCATCAACACGATTGTAGTACTACAAAAACAAACACAGCTCAGGAAAACACATTTGTAAATGTCCCAAGCCTGAAATGTATCCAGGTCTAAGCTCAGCTTTCTACTACACTGACAAGGCTACTCTGACCCGGCTGTCCAAAGGCCCTGGATACCTCTGTTTTATTCACAGTTTATTCACAATCAATATTATAAACACACCACCAACCTTAATTCCAGCCAGCAGTCACAAGATGCCTTGGATCAGATCAATAAAGTCTGAAAGATAAAGAGAAAGGCATCCATAAACTTAATCGAATGACTTAGTTTTTTATTTTACTCAGGAAGAAGATAAAATTACTTGATTTTTTGCACCAAAAAATTTACTGGCTGACAACACATTAATTTAAAATAAGGGTATGTTATATAGTTACAAAACTTTAAGCTTAAAAAATTATTTTCTAGATTTCAAAAACATACATTAAATGTGGCGCCCTGGGGTACTATGGTAATTAGACCCTATTTTTATTTTCAGCAGTTTTTGTTTAAAGTAGAACAATTCTCATGCTTATGCTATGAAATGTCAACAAAAATTTTTTAAAATAAATTCTGTACTCAATGTATTATCATTTGTGTTGAAAGATGATTAATTAAAAAATAATAAAGCTGACCCATTTGGATCCTTAATTGGATTTAACATCCACAGACAGTCTGTAAATTTTTAGACCAGGATCAATAACCTATCTAAAGGCAAAAAAACAAACAAAACAAAAAAAAAAACAGTCACCAAAGACAATTTCAATGGCAACCTATCCATGGTCCCATTGCTTCTTTATATAAAGCCTTACCACTAAATTATGCTGAGAAGCACATTGTCAAATGAAAATAATGAAGGAGGTAAACTCAGGACAAAAGCAACCCCAAAAGGACTGGGCCAAAAGTCAGCCTGTCTTTTGGACAGTTATTTAAAAATATAACTTCAAAATAATATAGACTGAGATTCTTGACTTGCTGCAGGGCACATCTATGGCTAAATCTCCAATGAAAAAACAAAAACCTTAGCTTAATAAAAGTTAGCTTCTGGACGTGTGTTTATGAGTTAACTGGTTGGAAGTTAGAATATGTTCCACATGACATGTTAGAAATGGATCATTATTGGACACCTAGGTTAAAGTCCAAGAGCTAAATTAAATTATGGTGATAATTACTTAATGAAAAGAATAGTCTAAAGTAATATTCATATATTCCAATGAGATGATAGATTATTCTCATGACTGTAGTAATCATTTCACTGTGTATAGGTATATCAAATCATCACATTGCACACCTTCAATATATATATTTTACTTAAAAAATAGAGTACGAGTAAACAAAAAAATGATTAGAAATAAAATTCTTGATTTCTAATCTTAAGGCAGGGCTTAAGAAAAGTGAACTTTATCATAAAAGAATAAATGATACGTGGATAAAGTTGTGCAGATTTTTTGAAAAGGATTTGAGGACACTTTGAGGGACTTTCAAGAGTAATGGCTTTAGTATGTCTGCTTCCACTTCAAGCATCTGACTTTATTTTACTTTGATATAAATATTTTTTTGCTATAAAGCCAACAGTTTCCAAACTGCTTGCCATAGTACCCTACGACGCCAGAGTAAATTCAGAGAATGGTGAAATATTTTCAATATATGAAAAAACACAGCAACATCCATCAGGCACCATACAAATTACTAGCTTGAAGCAGTTCACAGTTTCAATATTAGATTACTGATCATTCTTTTCAACAAAACCATTAAGTGTGCAAAACTGTTTTTTAGATGGAGTTCATGATATAAAAGCAAACACTGCATAAATGGTGATGGAAAAATAATGTTTTTAAAGACTTAGAAAAAACAGTACACATGAACTCTAGGGGATGAAACACAAAACACAAGTAGTGGGCACACTGCATGTATGTACTGTGGAGGTTGAAAAAATAATTTTCCTTCTATCCTAAATTCTTCTGGCAAGATTAATAATCAAATTAACATGGGACAGAAAATCAGGAGAAAATGACCAAATGGATTATATACGTACATAGAGGGAATAGGGAACCCAAGGACTCACTGGGCTGTGGAGGCTTCTATGTCATTTTGGATTAAGGAGAGGGAGGTAAGAATCTGGGATTTCAAAAGGGAAAGCGGGCAATTCACAGGCAGAGGAGAAAGAGCAAACATGTGAAAAACAAATTCTTGCTGGACCACCCAGGACCATGGGACACAGGGGAGACTAACCAACTTGGCTTGGTGTCCCTTTGTGTCCCACATTTAGTTTATATTATACTAAGGTGATAGCTCGCTTCCTTTAAACAAGTAAAAGGGAGGGTCAAAAGTTCTTTAAGTCTTTTATTTCTTAAAAAATAACCAGCCTAAAAGAATCAATATCTCATAAAGCACATTTTAGGGTGGCCAACTGCTTCCCCTCGGTACACGCTAACCATGTTGACCATTAATCATCCTTCCCTGAGAAAAGCTGGTTCCCCTGCTGCCGGGAGCCATAGGAAGACCACAGAGAACTGCATATTTGTTTGTGTGCGGTTTTAAACCTCAATTTACCATCTGACTGCAGCCATTTCTTGTTCAAAGCCCTGTGGCATCCTAGATCAACATCCTGATAGCTTTCATAGTCTTTTAAGGAGATTGGATTTTATCTTTTCCACAGTCACTTTCAATATATACTTTCATATATATACTTTCAATATATACTTTTTAGCAAAACCAAAATGATGACTTGAGGAGTTTTTAAAAACTCAGGCTTCATGTTTCATAATGTGATTAGGGAGAAATTCCAACTTGTCCACATCACTGCCCCGCAACCTTGTCCCATCTCCAAAACTTCTAGTGGGTTTTTCTTTCGAAATAGCAAAATTCAAATATAAACTTCATTTCAAATATGAATGTTATTTTAGACACGTGAACCTTGCACTTGAGTCCACAGCTTAGAGAAAGAAGAGGAGCACACAGAAGAGCATCAGTTAGGCATCTGTTAAGTGAATGAAGGTGCTTACCATTGTACCTTTCCGGTGCTTCATCAAATTTAAATAAATAGTTGAACATCCCCCTTTGGGCAGAAATAAGACAAAACGTCCCACCCTTGCCCCACCTGACTTGCATCAATAATATTTACTGAAGCCCTAACTGATTTGGCTCAGTGGACAGAGCATCAGTCTGAAGACTAAAGGGTCCCAGGTTCTATTCCAGTCAAGGGCACATGCCTGGGTTGCGGGCTCGATCCCCCCAGTAGGGGGGGG
>PVJC01019958.1:0-29789 GCA_004026665.1 Murina feae | reverse complement strand
ATATTTCTTAATATTTCAAAATACAAACTTTTAAAAAATAAAAGTAGGCTTCTTTTTATCCAATTATAAAAATAAGACCTGTGAGTGGTGAAAATTTAAATAATACACAAAAAGGTAGCTCTGGCTGGGTGGCTCAGTTGGTTGGGGAGTTGTCCTGTTAGCATTGTAATTAGCTAGTTAATATTAATAATAAAAAAAAGAGCAAAACATGGTCACATGGGAGGCTTCACCAGGAAGCTACAGCTTCACATGGCACTGTTCCTCCAGGGATATTAACATCCCTCCCTTCCCCAATCTGGTACTGAACTGTTGGGGGAGAGGGGACTCAGAAAGGAGGCAATAGCCATATGCATAGTGAAGTAAGGGTGATTTAGGGAAAGTGCTTGCCAGTCAGTCTAGCCTGGGGAACAATTGATTGGCTAGAGGGTGGCCCCCGCCAAAGTTAAAATTCTCAAAGAGTTCCCTCTCTCTTCTCTTGTTCTTACTCTTGGTCTCACTTCTCAGTGGCCTGGACTTGCCTGTGCACTCTCCATGTGGCTTTAAGCAGCCCCAGGGCCTGGCACATAAGAGAATGCAGCTGGAACATAGGCTCAGCTAGCTGGATGCTAGGCTGGACTGTGCCTTCATATGGAGCAGAACCTCTGGACACTGGTCTTTATTTTGGCCCTGCTGGACAAGATAGGGCTTCTTCCATAGCAAGACAGACAGAGATGGCAACTTGAAGGGGAACTCCCTGAATTTTACATCATCAATAAAGCATTTCACAAAATCCCATCCTCCCATGGGGGCCTCAGGAAATTATTTTCCTCACGACACCCTGAGCACTACACTTCCACTAACAACAGTTCCCTGCACTGAAAGACTGCAGGTTCGATTTTCTGTCAGGGCACAGACTTAGGTTTCACGTTCAACATCCCCCCAATGCCCCATCCTGCCACTCTCTCTTTGGGGCATATCCTTCTCTCATATAATTCTCTCTCTCTCTCTTTCTGTCTCTCAAATCAATACAAACATATCCTCAGTTGAGGATTAAAAAAATATAAAAATAAACTAAAGATTATCAGTTAGTATTTTGGTAATTATAGACATTCCCCTATGAAAATTGCATAGGAAGATACTGCTTACATACAATTTATATTCTCATACTCTTTCTATATATAAACTGTGACCAATGTTTTCACTCAGCAGTATGTCAAAGGCACCTGTTCATGCCAGTAAAGATCTATATTATAGATAAATAGTTCATAGTTTGGGCACAATAATTTATATTTTTATTAATCTATAGATATACATTTAGGTTTTTCCTCCCTACTTTATTACTATTACGAGGGGCCCAGTGCATGAATTTATGCACCTTGAAAGGAACTGTGGGCTGTGAGGCTGTGGTGGGCACAGGGGCAGGTCTTAGCCAATCCTCCATGCCCCTGGTCAGCCCCTTTGGCTGCAGCCCTCAGGTCTCTTGTCTGCTGACAGCACTGCTCCCACTGCCACTGCTCCAACATGCTGACGGTGCTAGCTCCACTAGTACCTGCTGATGACATGGAGCAATTGTGGCTGGCACCAGCTGCAGGTGCAAGTGGGGCCAGCACCATCAGCAGGTGCAAGCAGTGGCTCCTGCCCTGATCGTTCCTCAGGAGCAGGGGGGAGGTGGAGAAGCCCATCAGGGGCTATTGGGGCTGGCCGCTGCCACTCATACCTACTGACTGCACTGAGCGATAGGGGTCGGTACCAGGCACCAGCAGTGGGTGCGAGCGGGGCTGTTGCTGGCAGTGGGTGCGAACTGGATGGGAGCCAGCAGCAGGTGGAAGTACTAGGCAGGACCATGCACATGGGAGCAAAGAATTTTCAGTAACCACCAGAGGCTCACCTCTGTGACAGCAACTGGTGCCCTGCCTTGGTCTGATGCCCCCGCTCACTTGCTCCCACTGCAGCTGATGCCTGCCATGTTCCACGTGCACCCCCTGGTGGTCAGTGCACATCATAGAGACCAGTTGTTCAGTTGTTTGGTTGTTTCACCATTTGGTCTATTTGTATGTTAGCCTTTTATTATATAGGATAATGTCTACTTCAATTAACAAAAATCTAGACACATTTTTACATGTATTTGATTATTGCCTCTGGATATATTTTAGGAAGTAGAATTGCTATGTCAAAGGATATATAATTTTGAATAAATTTTGAAACAGAAAGTATGTATATTCAACATGACAGCCCACAGAGAATAAAGGCATTTCCTCACACCCATCTTCTTTAGAATTTCTAGTAGACTATTGTTCTTTCAAATAACCAAAAAATATTATTGGCATTAAAGGGGATTGGAATATGCCACCCCCAAAAAAAATGTCATTTTGACATAAAGATTATTATGAGCTGAAGGAAATTGAAAAACAGCAAACACAATTGACAAAATGCTCTCTGTCCTCCTCCAGTTTTGCCTAAAAGCAGAGCATAAATTCCCCTGTAAAATGACATAAATCTCCATTTGTAAGGATGTTCTCCTCTCACACCTTAGATAGCACTGGGATAAGTCTGCATAACAAATCTCACTAAACAAACCTTATTAATCAGACATTTCCTGGGCCTCTTCCACAATTCCTCACCTTTTTTAGATGCTATGTAAGCCTTGGAGACTAACCATTTCTTTGGATTTTTACTTTTCTTCTATGGAATCTGCATGCACATAAAATTAAAAAAATAAAATGTGTATGCCTTTTCTCTGGTTAATCTGTCTTTTGTCAGTTTAATTTGCATGTCTCAGTTATAGAGAATAAGAGCAGAGAAGAAATGTTTTTTCTTCTCTTTCAGCATGAAATACCTTCTTGTGAGTGATCCCACAAAGTTGAACGGAGAATGATATTGAAGTTGAAAATTGCACTGACCAATCAGTAGAGACCACAACCCTAACTTCCTTAGTCAGTAGGATTAATGATTTTCCCTTAACCTATCCCCTGGAACCCATTGGGAGCCAGGTCTTTGAGCTTTTAGTTTACCTGTCTCTGGGCATAAGCCACTTCATGCACTAATAAACCCTTACTTTTTTTTCCCTGTAAGCTCCTGTTCTTGTCTATTGGGCTATGATGCACATAGGAAAACAGACCCCTTTAGTCTCTTCTTCCTTGTCTTGCTTTCAGTTCTATATAAACAACCAGAGACCCGATGCATGAAATTTGTGCAGAAGTAGGCCTTCCATCCCCCTGCTACTGACACCAGCTTCCCTCTGACACCCAGGACCCAGGCTTCCTTCCAGCTGCTGGCAGGCACCCAGGACCCAGGTTTTGCTCACAGCCTTGGCTTTGTCCAGAAGGTTGTCCAAAAGAATGTCTGGTCTAATTAGCATATTATGCTTTTATTATTTTAGACTAGAGGTCTGATGCATGAAATTTATACATGGAAGGGGGGTCCCTCAGCCCGGCCTGCACCCTCTCCAATCTGAGACCCCTTGGGGGATGTCCAACTGCCAGTTTAGGTCTGATCCCGCAGTCAGACATCCCTCTCGCAATCCGAGACCACTGGCTCCTAACCACTCCTAACCACTGGCTCTTAACCACTCCTAACCACTCCTGCCTGCCTGTTTGATTGCCCCTAATACCTCTCCCCTGCCAGCCTGATCAGCCCTAATTCCTTTCCCCTGCTGGCCTGATCCCTCTAACTGCTCTCCCCAGCTGGCCTGATCACTCCTAACCTCCTCTGCCTTGGCCCCTCCTCTGTGGCTTTGTCTGGAAGGACTCTGGATGACGTTCAGTCTAATTAGCATATTATCCTTTTATTAGTATAGATTTTTGAAAACATACTTGATCCCTTCGTTTCCTTAGGTCCCAGACCTTAAGAAAGTGAGTTATGCACACCTCTCTTTCTCTAGGTACTTACAGGTGGTGCTATAAAGACAGCTGCAACAAAACAAATCACATTAATAACCATGGCCTCCTTAATGGTATGATTTTTGGCCTTCCTATTGGTGGTGTTATCTGGCTTAAAGAACAAAGGCTTTGAGTGAGGCAAATGGGAGTTCCAGTCTTGGCTCATGATTTGTCAGCCATCCAACCTGAGGCAAGCCTCTTAACTCTTGCTGAACCATACAAAACAGGGAGAGTAATCATAACTCAGAAATTCTCTAAGCCTTGCTGATTCTTTAAACCATATAGCCCACTTTTTGTATTTAGTAAATCTTATTTTCACTCAGCTTATTAATACTTAAAATTCCATGATCAAACTATAGAAATATTAGGGCTGACAGTGCTTATCTATAAAGATAATCTAGTTTGGGTTCACTGTTTTAAAGTAAGAAACAACAAAACAAATCAAACAAAAAACTTGAGGCTTATAATGGGCAATAACTTCCCCAAGGATGAACAAATTTAGTTCAGGGTCACACAAGTTGAAAATGCAAGACTCACAGGACAGTGCTTATTTAAGATTAAGATTAATTGTTATCTTAAAATAAGTTTTTATCTCTTTCAAAATTACCTTCCAGAGAGATAACATCTTAAATCTAGTTAATACTTATAATTTAGAGTAACTATTTATAGACTCAATAAAGCATTTTCTGAGATAGTCTTAAGTTTTATATTTCATATAAAATTAGAAACTAGAGATCAAGATGGAATATACCACATATTCTAAGGATGACAGCTAATATGGATCACCAAAGGACAGAGGGAGAATGCTGTAACCCCATGGTATTCCATTTGCTTATTTTTTGATCCTATGATAATATTATGAGGTAGATGGAATTATCTTCACTTGGAAGAAAGGATTTGAGTCTTGGTGCGAAATTTGGAAATGAGTCTGTAATCAAATTTACAGACTTTTTTATTGGAGTCTAGAATAAAGCAACTACTCTTATGAAAAGACCATATCCAAAAGGAAATGGGAACTTAATCTTAAAAATAAAGAATAGAAAAACTTAATTAGACCAAATGATTAAGAAACAGAGTAGACATTTAGTTTTACAACTATCCGACCAGAACTTTAAGGTTTGTCTCCCCAATCTCCCCTTCCATCCCCATTGTCCTTACTAGAAGCATATTTCCTTGGGTTTATAGTAAAAGTCACATTTAAACTTTATAGCACTGTGTACTTTATGAGACATGCTTGCATCTCTGTTAGAGCCAACAAGAACTCAAATTTATTTTGTTCACCTTGTATCTGAGCACATCAGGTGATATTTACTACATGCTCGTGGAAGATGGTATTAGTCTTCACCATGTATTCTTATTTATATCCCATGGTGCCACAAATGTGGGAGGATTATATATGTTTGCCTAATTTAACCCAGGAGTATTCATATGACTTTCCATGGTCAATGAAATTTTGGCAGATGTAACCTGTTATTCCATGAAAAAGCTCCATGAATTAATGTTTGGTTCATAATTGTCTCTTTTCCCCCACTGCACCTTCAAACATGGAAAAATTATGGGAGGTAAAATCTGTGTCACACTAGATCAGTGAGTGACCATAGTAAGCAGAGCTCTCTTATGAACTTGCAATAGATATATACAATATAGAGAGAATAAAAGATGTATTTTAATGTTTTAAGCCACTGAGTTTTCAGGCTGTTTATTACTGCAGCATAACCTCACCATACCTGACTGATGTAGTGCCTAATTAATATTTGTTGAGTAGGTGAATAAAAAATAAATTAGTTCTTAGTGTATAATATTTGCAAATGACTTGTTATTTGCTAAAGTTACAAGTTGAGTACATTTTGTAAATATCTATAAAATATATTTATTTAGAAAATATAAATTATAAATAATAATCCTATCTTGGGATCAGAAACATTTTCATTGAGCAAAAGGTTTTACCTAGGGTTACAATAAGAATGTGAAAAGAGAGAAATTCATTTACGAATTCTTTAAATATTTACTAAGTCCCTGCTATGAATCAGGCATTCTGTTTAACCTTTCTTATTCTTGAAACATAATATGTGAATCTGCTGAGCAATTATTTTTTACTTTTCATAGGGAGCTGGCATGAAGGAAGAGAGTGCATTTAATCTATTTCATTGTTTCCCTCCCACGCAGAAAATAGATACCTACTGGGAGATTTTTACACTTTAAGACACTCTGATTATTCAGGCAAATTTGATAACTTTAATGTTAGTGAAGAGGATCATTAAAGTGTATATGCCCACTAATAAGAGCCAGCTAGTTCCTTCCCAGAGCAGAAGTAGATTGAATCAAGAAGTTAGGAAAAGTCAAGGCTGGGAAGAACCAGAGGACAGATTGTTGGTTATGAGGCTTGTGGGAAAGGAAGACTGATTCTGCGTGAAACTGAAGTGCTAGAAGAGCTTGGCAGCAGGAAAACAGATAATGTGGATCAATTAATACATTGAAAATTTTTAACCTCCAAGATGGAGCTCCTTCTGTTGAGCTGAATAGGGAAATGAAGTTGATTTTTCTTGGGAATTCTAGAAAAGTAAGCAGGCAAGATGAGCAAGGTGGTTTTGTTGGAAGTGACCCTGGAAATCCCTCCACTATCTCTGAGAAGCTGGCGGAGGGGGCCCTCATGAATTGACCTTCTCTTTGGCCAGGCTCCTTTGGCAGACAGGTTTTCATGGTCATCCCAGCAGCTAGAGGCAGCATCTGCCTCACTAGGCATAACCGATGGGATCTTTGCAGGGAATCTAATTCCTTAGGCAATTATTGAAATATTCAAAGGGATACTATAACAAGATAAGAAAGTCAGGGAGAAGCCATATAAATTACCTGTTGATTATCAGAGCCTGTAACTCTGTCTTATCTATCCCACAAAAGGTAACTAAAACACTGTACATCATATTCAACTGATGGCAAATTCTACTTATTCTCAGTGTCTTTCAATTGAAACTTTTCCAAGGGTTTTTACTGAAACTGTTTTACAGTAAAAACCCTTACAACAAAGCTGGTTGTAATTTTGAAAATAAGTAATCATAAAATTTCAAATATAAGTCATCACATATGCCCTTCACAGTTACATGTAAAGTCAAAAGATGGTAAGCCTGTTGTCTTTTTTTCTGTATTCTCAGAGCTCAGCACAGTGCTGTGAATACAGCTGCTTCATTAACATTAACTAAATTTAATTTTATATGTAAAGTTATACATTTAAAGTTGTGAGAATCATAGCAGGCTAACATGATGTACATACTTTTTAAAAAATTAAAATATATTCTGATGGTCAAAAGTTAATTTAAATTTTTTTTTTAATTTATTTTTTTTAATTTATTTTTTAATTTTTTACATTTTTTAAAATTACATAAAGCTTTACAAAGATTAGTACATATATCTCTTTTTCCCCCTGCCCTTCCGCCCGCCTCCCCTACCCCCCAGTGTTTTGTGTCCATTGGTTATGCTTAAATGCTCACACAAAAGTCCCTTGGCTGATCTTAAATGATGCTGAAAATCAATCTTTTTGAATTTCAATGACACATATTGCTAGAGAAGTCTTCTTAGGTAGCTATGATTTATTTCAGTGGAAACTTTATTTTCAGAAACAAAATTCTCATCAATTTTTGGAAAATTCTCATAAAAAAGATGACTTTTAAAAAGGCTTAAAAATGTCCTGCCGGGTGTAGCTCAGCAGTTGAGCATCGACCCAGGAACCAAGAGGACACCGGTTCGATTCCCGGTCAGGGCATATGCCCAGGTTGCGGGCTCGATCCCTAGTGGGGGACGCGCCAGAGTCCGCCAATCAATGATTCTCTCTCATCATTGATGTTTCTATCTCTCTCTCTCCCTCTCTCTTCCTCTCTGAAATCAATAAAAAAATATTTTTAAAAAAATGCTTAAACAGTGTTACTTAAAATAACAACCAAATAGATATGTTGAAATGGGAACCCCTCTTGTTCAGTGCCTGACAGTTGTTTGTGGCTGTAAGTGCTGTATTTGCTCTTCTTGACTACAACTGAGGCATTGTAGGGCAACAGCCACTTAAAGACTATAAACTATAAGCTGAGAAATAACATAGTGAAGAGCCACGTTTGATGTTCATATGTGGTTTTTTGGCATCTCATATGCAGACCCATCTGTTAGATGGCCAAGTGCCTGCACACAAGGTATATGCCAGTTTCTTCGGGGGCAATAATGCTAATTAAGAGTGGTTCTCAGTGGGCAAGCTGCCCGATGTTATAAGGACCAGCTCCTCGTCGGATCTTTTCTTTTGTTTCTGTACAATATCTGCATCCTTCGATCCAACTATGTTCTGGATTTTCCTTTTTTTTTTTCTTTTTGTGGTGGGGGGAGGGCAGGAGTTGAAAGACTACTCAGATAGGGGCTATACATACAAAATTAAGGGGCATAATGCATGGCCAAGTTTAAAGGCTACTAACAGCAATGCATATTGATCAGACCCATTTTGAAAGAAAATTACCAATGAAATCAAATACAGTTTAGGAAGACAATAAAGTCATTTTGCTTTAGATTGCATCTTTTCTTCTTTTTCTTCCTCAATTATCTTGGAATGCTTGCCGCAGAAGCATATATAAAGAGAATAAGCTATTAAATGCATCAAGACTTGGTGACCAGTGAATAATCAATAATTTAATGAAATCATTATAGGCACAAAATTGATCAGATGAAAGTGTAACACACGAAAGATCAGATTCCAAGGCCACAGAGTGAAAGGTCAGGGAGAAATTGAATGAGGTGTCGCTGACCGTGGGAAAGATAATCGTAAAAGCTGCTGCAGGTAGAGAAGGATAAATGGGACTGAAATTACTTGTTCATGTTAATAAGTTTTAGAAATTAGATTTAAATCGATGTGTATTTATAAAGCATTTATCTATACTGTGTGTTGGAGGTGGGGGACTATAAGGAGAAGGTTAGAATAAACCTTAACTCTGGCCTTTAAGGAACCATATATAATCTAATGAAAAGAGTTTAAAAAAGAATAATTACTTTTGACATGAGAGAAAGTGATATACATGCTAAATAAGTATATAAAAATATATGCTAGCCCTGGCTGGGGTAACTAAGTGGTTAGAGCATCAGCCTTTTGCACCAAAGGGTTGCGGGTTCAAGTCCCAGTCAAGGGCACATATCCAGGTATTTGGGTTGTGGGTTTGCTCCTCATCTCCCCCCCCCCCCCAACTCCCGTGCATCCCCTGGAAAACATATCTTTAGGAGAGAATTTATAAATTATAATAACATGCTCTGGAAACATAACAAAATAAATATTCATTATTTCACCATGGGAGGTTTCCAAAGAAGAAGTTACAGATGAGTTGGGTCTTTAAGGCAACGATGTATTCTAATAAGCAAATAATAAATGAGGGCAGGAAAGTACTAACTTAAAGGACAGCCATATGTAAAGGTATGGAGGTGAAGTTTATTTGATGATATGAATAACAATGAATCCATCCTTAACACTGGAGGGGTCTCACCATAGGGAATTCTGGAAGCAGGGCTGATCCATGGCAGGCTTGATGATGAGCAGCAGAGGATGAGGACAGTGATTTTAGGAAGTTAACCTTGGCAACAGCACAAAAAGCGTGAGAGGTGAGAAACCTGACCTAAGGAATCGAGTTAGGAGACTGTTTTTGAAAAACAAGTTATTGTGACAGAATCCTTCTTTTGTTCTAGTCACCGCTTTGAAGGTATGTGTGTCTTTAAAACCATCCACTTCAGTTTGTGTGGGCAGAATATCTAGAAATAGGAACTTCAGATGAAGACTGATTAGTTAAGAGGATCATACTAGAAGAAAAAGAGTTGTAAACATTGTATATACCTTATATACCACAGAGTGAGGAAATGAGAGGCATTATCTATATACATAAAAGCCTAAGTGGCCATTCAACTGGACAACTGGCTGGTAGCTATGACGCACACTGACTGTAGGGGCAGATGCTCAATGCAGGAGCTGCCCCCTGGCGGTCAGGTCAGTGTGCTCCCACAGCGCAAGCTGACCGACAGGCACCAGACGCTGGGCTCATGGCTGGCCAGCACAGCTGTGGTGGCACAAGCCTCTCCCTCTTCTGCTGCAGCACTACTGAGCAATGGCAGCAGGTCCAGCAGGGACAGGATGAGCAGGAGTGGTGCCCCAGCCACCTGCTGCGTCATGCACTACTACATCTCTCGGGGGCTGTCAGAATACTGGCATCCCCCGAGGGGTCACGGATTACGAGAGGGCACGGGCCAGGCTGAGGGACCCCCTGGGGCATGAATCTGTGCACTGGGCCTCTAGTATTAAATATAAATAGTAATGATATGAAAAGTCAATGTTTGCAGTTATGTTTCTTCATGTGGTAATAGTCACTATACATGTCTGAAACCTATTTTTCTCTGCATTGAAGGTGTAGTAACTATTTTTAAGCATGTAGCATTTCTTCTATCTTACTTCTTAGAATAATCTACAGAAAGAGCTTATGGAAGAAGAGAATATAAAAATACATAGGCCAAGTAAGTAATGAGAGTAAAATCCAACCAACTAATAATTTAAAAATGAAGAAAAGAAGCAGACTTAAGAGCAGATAGCAGTAGTTGTAGGCATCTGATAGAGAAGGCTCTTTTAACTTCAGTTGATTTTTACCACATTTCCAGATGAAATTTTTCAATGACGTCACCCCTTTCGCATAGAGATATATTGCTGGAGGGAGCTTTTTTGAGCCTAAAGTTGCCCATGGGAGACTAGAATAGAAAGACAACAGGTGTGCTTGTTTTAAAGGGTCATTCTGTGAAAATTCAAGGTCTTCTAGTATTAATTAATAGCTTCATGAAATCCCACCCAGCATTCTCCCCAAAGGTTTCACTCCTTTTTGCTTTCCTACACTCACCCCAGGTAAGAAAAGTTTGTTAGCATTTGATGCCTGGTGGAGGCGTCCATGGAGAAGCCTGTTTAGAGTAAGCAGATTTGAATTATGACAAGACTTATGTGAATGCTCTATTAAAATTACCTGAAATTTGAATTTAAATATCTTCTAACACAGAATTAGGCATTGAAAATGAGAATAGGTTTGAAATGTATAGGGCACTGAAAGCATTTTGTGGCTCTGCTTTTCAGTCAGAAAAAGAAAAAAAAGTGACAATAGCAAGACCATTCAGAGAAAGAGACAGAAAAGAGTCTAATATGAAACAAGTGGTCAAAAGACCATTAATAGCTAATGTAACACTTTAAAGCGTAAGCTTTTTTTCCTACATATTTAGATAACAATTACTTATTGCATTGCTACAATGCCTTGTTTATCTTTTCCCCTCTAGGAGAATATGTCAGCAAATACATTAAGTAATGTAGAAATTACAATCTTTCTACTATGCTGATCGAGCACATTTAATTGGCCTCCTAAAAGAGACGAGTATTGTATTTACCTGAAGATAATGACTTGTTTTGTTTGGAAAGAATCTCCATGATTCAAATGGCAAACCATTTCATTGACATAGGGAGCAAAAATAAAGAGGCTTTATTTGGGTGGAAATAATGTGGATTAAAGGTGATATTACTATTTAAACTTCACAATATTATAATCATAGGGATTAAGCAAATATTTAAACTCTATAAATTGGCTGAAATGTTTAATTTAAGTTATGTATAAATAGCATGCTTTGCCTAATCAAGAGGCCTAATCCCCAGGGTATAATCCACTTCCTGGGAATAATCCACTCCCTAATTTTTCCCTGGTCATCTTTCAATATGCCTTTGAAGACAATCCAATCAATGAAGTCCTATCTGGTCCATTGGAATAGGATGGGGCACCTGCAATTGCCCCTAATTCTCTGCATTTGGTATCAATTCTTACCTTCCATTGATGAGTAATCTTATAATCAATCAGTGTTACTATTGAGATGGACACGCATATCTGAAAACTTCAATGTAGGAAACAGTGTGGAAATGGGTGATATTTCACCACTCTTAATTTTTTGGTTCAGAACAGACATTAATAATCAAACACAGCAGTCTTTTTCAATTAGTTATGGATTGGCTTCAGATCCTTCTTAACACAGACTTCACTATTCAATAAGGATTTCCATGAACAGTAAAGTATTTGCTTATATATTTTAAATGTATGCATACACTTTAGAATAAAGAAACTGGGTTCTGGTCCCAGTTCTGCCACTTGTGCAGGTCACTCACCTCACTTAGTTTCTTTAAACCTGTTTTCTCACCCATAAATTAGGGATTATGTTGCCTTTTCTGACTATTCATGAAGTTAAATGTGATGAACTTTGCGATTTGTAAAGTGCTATTCAGGTGTAAGGTATCTATTCATTTTCTTCTAGATTGGAAGTACCTCACACAGTGCTTGCCTCACAATAGACACTCTTGCATCTTCCTTTCACAGTTCTAATTAAGAACATGACTGAGAGCTCTCTGCTAACTTCTAGTCCCCCTTTCCTTCATACAAAGAAAGACGTAAAGAAAGCTTTCCCCAAAGTTTTATGAGCTCCAAAATTTATTCACATTCCAACTGTCTTCTCAACTGCTTTTGCAGCCAATACTACTAAGCACCCACAGTGACAACGGAGGCGGTTCCGACATCTCTGATCATTTAGGCCTTTCCGACAACAAAATCAGCTTCTTGCTTTTGACGGTGCTTGGTGTTTGGAGAGTGGTGACCGGGGGTACATATGTGATTTCAAAAAGGTTCATAACAAGATAGATAGTGTCCCCGGAAGGCATATTTTTAAGGTCTAAACAAGCTTTCAAAGTATTCAAGTTCTTTTAACTTAAGGGAATTTCAACAAACAGGGGAGTTCCTAGTTCTCTTTTACAGTATCAGATCTCTAATCTTATATCTCAATGACATTTCTTTCTAAATTAATACAACGACAATTATGCAAATAATGGCTAGTTTGCAAATATATGATTTGATTCCATCCCTAAGTAGAGAGAAAGATGCTTTAGCTTCAGGTCCTGTTTATTCATTCATGGATAGCTACGGAGAGTCGTCAAGTGCCAGACCCTATGCCAGCAGCTGTGCACACCTGCCCTGAGGAAGCTGAGTTCTGATGAAGAAAAGAGGCACGCACACACTTTATTTCTCCGTATGAGAACACTGGAGTAGAGAGAAGTTAAAGACAATTTGGAGCTCGGGAGAAAAAAGAAACTAGGTTTTGTCTTTCTCTTACCACTCCTATAACTTTCGTCAGCCATGCCCTCAAATCCTCTCATCACTGGCAGCTGTGCTAATTCTCTCAGACTATTGAGTGACTAGGAAAAGCATTACTTTAGTCAATGACGAGAAGACTGTTTTGATAAAAAAATATTGGACTTATTAATGACAACTTTTGAAGGACAACATTATATGTATTACTCGGGAATTGCTTTCAAAATATCTCGACGGCCTCATGTTCAAAGCTAAGAGAAAATAAAACACTATTCTCTGCTACTCCCTAGAGTCCAACTTTTCAGTTCTGGTTCCTGACTGAGAAAACAGCCTCATTTTCAGGATGTTGCCACAGGGTATGACTTCACTATTCAGGTGTGGTTCTGTTTTCTTTCACAGCATAGAGAGTTTAAACTTCAATTTTCATGAGTAGGATTATCATATAATACAAGACCACAACCATGCTATCCTAAAATAACTCCACAATTCTATTATTCATATTGGTATTCCCTCTTAACTTATACATATGCAATAATTTCCCGATTACTTATTTCTCCTTGAAAATCTTTATGCCTGGTTTCCTGGCATGAGCTATATTAACCTGGTGAGAAACGTATTTTCTAGTCTGAAAGCAAAGGTTCAAAGACTTTTGCCATGTAAATGAGTGTATCTTTACACAGAGACATAGTCACAAGGTGGTGACAAAGCAAACCTGTTTTTAGTCTTGGGACAGTAGAAAAGACAAAAAATCTTAACCAAAGGGGAGAATTAAGAGTTAAAATGTCTTCTATTCCAGGCAAGTTTTGATGTGCATTAATATTAAAGGTGAGTCGGAGTAGTCAGAGTTATTCCAGAGGCCTAGTAGTGCTCAAGAAGGATTGTAACTTCTGTCATCTGGTCTGAGTTTCCAGTAGCAGTGACATTGATTGAATAGTGTCCAGTTGTTAGAGACTGTCCTGCTCCAGCAGTTGTCAAATCACCCATTTTGTGCATCCTGTTGGCTACAGGGTTGACCATTTTTGAGAACAGCCAAGCATTTGGGGTCTGAGTTACCCAAGAAGCTTAAAGATTAAATATTTAAAAGCAAGAGTAACCTACAAACCCATTTGAAAATTATAATAAAAAGCTACCCAAAATAGAGTACTGATTTCTAAATCAAACCAATATTATTTTCAAATTTCATCAGTCAAATTTTTGTATCCTGTAAGTTTTAAAGAAAAAAATATCACAGCTCGCTTTACAAAGTAATGTATACCTGAAGGGTCCTCACGTGAGGAGATTGACCTGAATACCTTAAGAAGACATGAATATACATATATTTCTAGGATGTCTTTTACAACTTGATGAAAAAAAAATCCAATTATAACATTCCACCTGACTCTCTCAGATTTTTCCAGTATTGAACACAGAATAACTAGTTCATGGAACTTAGTTTATTGGTTCACCCATAGAATGTCACGTCGTATTATAGTCACTTATGTATGTGGCAGCTCACTAAACTCTGAAACATGTCTCATTTACTTATTCTTTATCACTTTGCACAGGGCTAGGTATACAGTCTATTATGGTGTGTTGGGTCTCTTGACTATTATGGCCTACTAAATAAATTTAAATAGTCAGTGTCTACACAGAACCTTCCTAGTTCAGGTTTCAAAGACAGCATGAAGATTAAATTAAGCAAAGCAACAGAAAAGTATTTTGTGAAGTGTACATTGATATACAAATATCTTTTTTTGTTATTTCTATTGGAGGAGTGTGTAGGTAGTATAAGATACACAGGGGAGAAGGTTTATTTGGCAGCTATCTTGTAACTCCAAATAAATTTATTTATCATGTATTTATTGAGGAATTTATAGTCTCTAGAGAATTTTCTGTGAGAACACTGCTTTTGAATTTACTTTAGTTCTTTTGTTTTCCTCTGGTTACTAGAATTCTCCAGACAAATAATACCCTTGGCTGGGTAGCTGAGGTACAACTGAATTCTCCAGGGATTTCTATAATAGGAATTCAGTGCTTAGGAAAATTCACCTTAAAAGTGGAAATAATCCCTTAGCTGGGAGAGTTATCTCCTTCCAGTTTCCTCTTCAAAAAATAATGGCTGTTTTGAGATTTGCTATGCATTATTGCCTTTTCTGTCTGTATGTTTTAGGTCTATTTTCTCAACCTAATGAGGTTACAAGCACCCCTAATGTCATTTTTGTTTCTGGTGCATTGGTCTCTAAAATGTTTAGAGTTTGGTTGGTGACAATGAAATAATAACAATGATAATAAGGGTCTTAGTTTAAATTTTGTCAAGTGGTATAGTTGAAAGTACAATTGAGGGAAGTTTTATTTGTATCACTGTGATTACATACAGGTAGATATATTTTAGAAATAACCATCCATTGTAGAAAGATATATTTTTGAACAAATACAATTGAAAAAATATTCAAGTAAATATGTTTCTTGGAATAAAGATTTTCTTTCTCTTTTGCTGTTGTTTCTTTAATATGATCTATTAGGTAGCATTTATCACATTTAAATGGTGTACTTTCTCAAAAACTATCTAAATATATAAAACCCTAATACGCAAATAGACCAAACAAGGAACAACTGAACAACTGTTTGCTATGATGTGCGATGACCACCAGAGGGCATGCGCAGAACATGGCGGGTGTCGGCAGCAGAGAGCAGAACATGGTGGGCATTGGCCATGGCGAGATGGTGGATCAGGTGAGCAGGGGCACCAGACTAAGGCTGGGTGCCAGTTGCTGTCATCAGGGCAAGCCTCTGGTGGTTACTGAAAATTATTCATGCCCATGCAACGCGGTCCTGCCAGTGCTCGCACCTGCTGCCAGTGCAGGGGTGTAAAGGATGGGTGGAGACCTGCCCTGTGCCCACCGTAGCCTTGTGATCTGCAGTTCCTTTCAAGGTGCATGAATTCGTGCACTGGGCCCCTGATCTATATATATAAAAGCCTAGATGGCATTGCACTATGTCATCACAAGATGGCCACTGTGATGTCGCCACAAGATGGCCACCACAAGATGGTTGCCACAGATGGCCACCCTCATGTCATCACAAGATGGCCACCACAAGATGGCCACCATAAGAAGGTCGGCAGGTGAGGGCAGTTGGGGGCCATCAAGCCGGCAGAGGAGGGCAGTTGAGGAGACCAGGCCAGCAGGAGAGGGCAGTTTGGGGCCAGCAGGCCAGCAGGCCAGCAAGGGAGCAGTTAGGTGTTGATAAGGCTGGCTCAGGAGCAGTTAGGGGGTGATCAGGCTGGCAGGCAGAAGTGATTAGGAGCAATTAGGCGGGCAGGCAGGTGAGCAGTTAGGAGCTAGAAGTCTCAGATTGTGAAAGGGCTGTCCAAATGCCACAGGGATCAGGCCTAAACTGGCAGTCGGACATCCCCCAAGGGGCCCCAGATTGGAGAGGTGCAGGCCGGGCTGAGGGACATCCCCCTCCCCTCAAGTGCATGAATTTTGTGCACAAGGGACTCTAGTTAATTATATAAGAACCTATGACATAAAGTGATGTGGATATTTGAAATAGAAAAATGCAGTAGCCATTTAATTTAAACAATTGGTAGGGAAATTTATAGTACTTTCTATGAAAAAACAAACCTATTTCCTTGGCAAGTGGTGCTTAGTGGTTAGGGCATTGGCTTATGCGCCTGCAGATTGCAGGTTAAATTCCTGGTCAAGGGGAGGTATTTGGGTTGCAGGTTTGCTCCCCACTCGCTCTGGTCAGGGCTCATGGGAGACAGCCAATCTCTCTCCCCTGCCTCTCTCCCTTCCACTTTCTCTAAAAATCATTGGGGAAAAAATAGCCTCCAGTGAAGATTAACAAAATCAACAAACAAACAGACAAATAACAACAAAACCTACCCAATCATATCCAGAGAGCATAATTTAAAAGTTATATCATATTCTGAGGATCCCTTCTGCTCTTATATTGTTTCGCCACAAGACCCTGATAAAAGCTAAGTTCAATGTTTTTATAGTAGACAATGATTCAATTCAAAAATAGTCTTTAAAGTTGATACTAATATACATATAAATTTGTTTGTAATGAGTAAAAATGAGTGTAAGATATCTAATTTACCTTTTGACACTGGAGGTTTTCAGAAAGCTACTCTCAGATTTTTATATTTAAACTGAAATGAAACAAGATTGATTAGTCCTTGAATTGTTCAAGCTGGGTTAAAGAATTTATTGTAGGGATTTAGTTCTGAAATAAAGTTGTGCATTAAATGCCTTTGAGAAATTTATAGGAAAATATTTTGACAGTTTTCTTTGAGACACAAGAATATTGTCATTATCAAGCAGTCGGTTTGTTAATGACAAGTGAAATACTGGGCCTAATCAGATCATTATTTATAATTGCTTATAACAATTTTATTTTGAGCATACACACATATAAAGTTATTTTTCCCCTCGTAAAGTTTAGCTTTAACAGGAAATTTGCATCTTAAAAATGTGAGAAACATCGCTATCAATCAAAATCTCAATACTTGTATTTTATCACACTTTTATAATAATTATGCTAAACTGCAATTTTTCATGTTTTCTTTTACCATTCTTTATCCACCAATATTTGTTTTAAGTTTTGTATAAAATATTATATGGGCTTTTACAGATATGGAATGTATACTCTATGTAATATGCCTTAAAGAAACTCAGTACCATTAGAGAGGCAGCTGTTTTCCTTTTATTTATTTATTTTTATTTATTGTTGACATTATATATACAGATGTATCTTTCTTTCTTCCTTTCTATTTGAGAGAGAGAGAAAGAGAGAGAGAGAGAGAGAGAGAGAGAGAGAGAGAGAGAGAGAGAGAGAGAAGAGAAGAGAAGAGAGAAAAGCATCAATTTGTTGTTCCACTTATTCATGCATTCATTGGTTGCTTCTTATATGTGCCTTTACCAGGATGGAACCTGAAACCTTGGCATAACAGGATGATGCTCTAACTGACTGAGCTACCCAGCCAGGGAATATGCACCATATGGAATATGTCCTAAAGAAACTCAGGACAATAGGAGCAGCAGCTATTTTCAGTAACTACTGCTGTGCTCAAGAGAGAATAGCAGAAGAGGAAATGGAGCAAAGAACTGTAAACAAATCTTTTGAGGAGTTTTGCTGTAATACTCATAAGCTATCGAGTAATAATAAAAAAAGTAGTAAATATACAAATAAATTTAAGCTAATTTATAGGACAAGATCCTAATGATGCTGGAAGTGAAAGAAACCAGACTCGTAATGCCACATAAATACACCATTCCATTTATATGACATTCTGGAGAAAAGCAAAAATATGTGGATATAAAAGAAATCACTTGTTTCCAGGGTCTGGGGTTGGGAAGACTATTAAGGGGCACAGATAATTTTTTTGGATTGTGGAAATATTCTGTATTTTCATTTTAGAGGTAATTACATGACTGTAAGAATTTGTCACAACTCACAGAACTATATGTTCTAAAGGATGAACTTCACTAAGTAAATTATACCTAAATAAACTTGATTTCCTCCCTTCCAAAAGAAAACCTTCTTGGTCATCATTAGTAGGTCCAGGAATATAACTAATTCAATTGATATCTGGTGAACCATGTCACTTGGAAACCATAATTGTTGATAGGAATATTTCCCTTCATAGACTTATTCTAGCTAATTAAACAAGGAAGGATACAATTACAATACTATTTTGCAACCTTTAATAGATCTAGCCATTGATCATCAATGGCTTCTAACATCATGCAAGGAAAAACACCTAATATAATTGCTTCCTGAAGGAAGAATGTCCATCCTCTATGAAATTATCTTGTCAAAAAAAGATTAGCTTACATCAAATAAAAACTTTACATGTAACCAACCACTTTATGGGAAATATTAAAGAGAGAACATGTGAAACTATACCTTGCAGACACAATCAGCAAAATTCAGACAATAGAAATTCAATAGTTCTTTAAAAGTAAATTATAAGATGGGGAAGGGAAGTGGAAGGGAAACCGCAGATTAACAGGAGATATAAAGGACACATTCACCAATTTTCAAACTTATTACGATACTGAATCTGATGCAGAAATTTTTTTACAATAACAGTGTTTAAAGAGCAATGGTTAATTTGATCACTAACTACATATTTGATGATAACAATATACTATGGTCATTTATAAAAAGTTATTATTGGTAGATAAACATTTGAGTACCCACAAATGAAATGACATTATTGATGTTCTAAATTTGCTTCAAAACAACTAGGAAATGGGAGAACTGTGTCAAGGATGAAATATTGACAGGAAAATAAGATTGACTATGAGGTGTTCAGTGGTGAAACTGAGTGAGGATGGTTACTTGAATTCCTTTATTTTATTCTTTCTCCTGTTGTATATGTTAAATAATGTCCATAATATAATTAAAAGAAAATAAATAGAAAAGGAGAAATGCAGAAGAAGAGAGAAAGGAGGATGAAAAGAATAATAGTAATGCTAATGTTGATACCACAATAGCATAGCACTTCATAGATTATAGAATATTTTCAGACTCAATATTTCAGTCCTAAACAATGATCTGGCTCTCAGCTTTTTTCTTAACCAGTTCTCTGCCAGGCGTGGGATACCTGCATTGCTTGAGACTCAGGCCAGTGCGATACACATAAAAGATACTCAATAAACATCAATGAAAAAATGAAAAAAAAGTAAATGTGATAGTAATCTTTTTTCTGAGACAGATAAAAAGTGAATGGACACATGTAAATTTAGGGAACACGTTTGAGGCAGCTGTGAGGAGTGGCCCAGCCATCTGTACCACATGAGAATGGTGGTTGTCCGCAAGGGCTGGAGGTTGGCTGGGGCATGGGACAGGAATGAGGAGCTTGAGAGGATGTTTGCTATGGGCAATGGCCTATGGATTCACTAGGAGCATTCTAGGAGGAAAAATGAGTTCATCAGTTTCAAGGCCCTTGAAATTTATCATGCTTACCTTATTTGTAAAAGGACTTACTCTTGGGAAAGATTTTACAAATCTACGTTATTTTTTACATTTTATTATGTAACTACTAGTGAGTGGCATGCTCTCTTTTTACCTGCTCTGTTTTCAGATATCAACAAACATTCAATTTCAATTAAAATTAAATAAATAAAACTTTGGTCACTTGCCAAAGATATAGTTGTTAAATATTTACCAAATACTGCTAGAAGCTATAAAAAAAAACAAATCCACAACAATGTACTCGTTGTTGCAGCTGGTCAGATAAGCTCCCCTAACCACATGTACCAGCAGCACAACTTTGGGAAAGTCATTCAAATTCTTTCAGCCCTGGTTTCCTCACCCAAACATGAAAGCTAGTGCATGTCAATGGGGGAGATAAAGTACTTTGTATCTGGGAAATAATTTGATTTGCTTAAAGTATCAGAAGAAAAAAGGCCTCTGTCCTTTGCAAGGGAAATGGAACTATTTCACAACAGCAAAATGATACATTACTCATATTTGAGTGTTAGACAGTCATGTCAACTTGGCTTATTATTATTATTTTAAATGTTTTTTTCATTTTGGAGAGAGAGGAAGGGAGAGTGAGAGCCAGAGAAACATTGATGAGATAGAAACATCGACTAGTGGCCTCCCATACATCCCCCACTGGGGATTGAACCTGCAACCAGAGCATATGCCCTGACTGAGAATCGAACCAACAACCTCTTGGTTCCTAGGTCAGTGCTCAACAATGGAGCCACACCAGTCAGGCTCAACTTGGTTTAAATGTTTCTTGGACCCCTCTTTCCATTTTTTAATTACAATATTAGATATGGAATTTATGAATTCGCTCATTTATAAAATGGGGATGACTGTGAGGATTAAAGTAGTTAAAACAGAACTTACATAGCATACCGTGAATGCATTGTATTTTAACCTTTATTTGAAGGAATTATAAATATTATGACAAGCCTGCTCTGCTAGCCTGACTCCCGGTTAGGTGTTTCCTGTGCTCATAAGTGACTGCAAAGGCCTTGAAACAGATTCTTCCTGAGAAGCTTCTCTACCACTTTCTGATGTACTCAGTTCCTTTCACACGAGACCAGGCCTCCCCATCCAGGCGTTAGGAGGTAAGACAGTGATACATAAGTGCCTCCTAATGGATCTTTCTGAGAGCAAATTTTGACAAGGAAAGAGAAGACACAGAAAAATGAGAATAGTGTGTCCTTAAAGCAGTGGCTACCTCTTCTTCTTGCTCAGCATACCCCAGAGAAGGAGGCAGGTTAAGGACAGGGGAGACTATTAAGGGACACTTATTGCCCAGTCAGTGGAGATGTCAATGTATTTTCAAAGAACCAGGAAGAGCCATTAGCCGACTGCAGTTACTTTCGCTGCTGTGTCAGCAGACTGAGCTAACAAGATGCACCCTGTCTGCCTTCTCCACAGTGTAGGAGCCGGTCCTGGCTTTGCTGAGAGAACAGAAAGGCACCAATCAGGCGGAAATGTTGGCAATGACTTTTCAAGGGATGTCTGAAAACTTGCAGGCTGACTTATAAAATAAAGCAGAAGTAAAAAAGACAAGTCTCCTACCCACATTTGTCCACATATTTAAACTCTCAAAGTTGGACTAACCGTGAAACAGATTTGAGCCCACACACAACCAAAATGTCAATTAGAAAAAAAATTTCACCAACTTGTGGATTTGATTCCAAGACAGGCTAAAGCAGATTTGGCACCACCCTTTTTGATCCCCATTTCATAAATATTGATTAGGTGCCTGCTTAAATTTCTTTTCTTCTGACAACTACACATATAGTAACACTTATAATCACTGTGGAAATATATAGAATTTCCTTTCCTCTTAAAAGAAAGGGCAGCATTGTAAAAAAAAAAATGGTGCTAATTAGTTGGATGTAATTACAAATTCATCAGAGCTAAAATGTTCTCCAGGAGCAGAAAATGCAACTCGCCATATGGTATCAGAAATATGCAAGAAAGGATTTTCTTGTGCTATTTTCTGCAGTTGGAGTTTGGCCTTAGATTATTTGTGAGTTTCCAACTATTTGAATTATGAAAGCTGGTTGACTGAGTGGCTCAAGCATTCAGGAGACATGATTTTGAGTTCATAATAAAAAATGAGTTTCTCTGCAGATGTATATAGAAATCTGCAGTTTCAATTTTCAGCAATTTTGGGGAATGTAAAAAATTTTTTTCAGTTAAATTTATACGCTCAAGGCTGCTTAACATGGAGCTTGCCTGAGGCCAAAAAATGAAAAAGAAAAATATAACGAAAATTTTCAAAAATCTTGAAAGTGATCTTCAAATTAAAAGCAAATCTAAGAATAATGGCAGGGGAACATAGTTTGGGATATTCATTCATCTTGTTATAATTTTAAGCTTGTGTCTTTAAGCCTCCAATTAGCAAATGTCTATGTAGAAAATAACTAATGAACAGAACAATAGATATTAAAAATATCCCAAGGACATTTAGTACTTCTTAATGAAGGTCTGTTCTTATTGGTAGCCTATCAAAAGATAAAACAGGCAACGAAGAACAGAAATGTATTTCTTCATCTTTTACCATTATTTTTATAAAGTCTATATTTAAAACATTCACCTAAAATCTTGCTCGGAAATAGCATTTCCTGAATTAATGTTCTTAAAGCTATTAAGACGATTCCCTTTGGGAATCAACCAAGGATTTGGAGATCTCATTTATATTATTAAAAAAGGCTTTTGCTGAACCTAAAACCTCTGCTTTGATTTTGGGTTTCATATGTGATCCAAGTATGGCTATTGCTTTAAGGTAATCTTTTACCTTTTCTCTTTGCGTTAAGAACTACAGAAAGGACACCCTGTTAGTTGTGTCTTTAGAACATATATTGTCCATGATTATATAGCAATAATAATTAGCATACAGTTTAGACTTCTAAATATAAATATACATTCATTTTTCAAGATCAAAGAGGCTATTTCAATCTCACTTAGGTTTTATTTCATTTTATCAAAGACTAATCTTTGTTTTGAGAATTGCATTCTCCAATACACCTTGTAGTATTTCCCTCAGCAAAAACCCTGCCCTCTGATTTTTATCTTTAATTAAGGCTGAATGAAACATTTGTTGATATAATATTCTGTCAAAAGTTGAAATTTCCCTGAGCACAGCTTCAAGTTTACATTATTTAGGACTCTTTAGGTTGAATGTGACAGAATATCTAACCCAAACTCCTTTAAGTGAAAAGCTAGTTGTTTTTTTTCTTTCTCTTTTGTAACTATTAAGTCCTGAGGGTGGTGTTGCATTCAAGAGAGCCTGAATAAGGCTCAAAGTCTTCCAGGAAAATCTTGTTTTGTTCTGTCACTTCTCCATTAACTTCTGTATGTGAACTTGCTTACTAGTACACCGTAAGTGTTGGCAGGTGGTCACACCCTTTCTACCCTATGTCTAGTTCACTCAAGTCTTATAGAAAAGAATACCTGCTTTTATTTTCAGGAAATTGTCAGCAAAAGTCTTCTTTTAAAAGAACATTTTTATTGATTTTTTTAGAGAAGTGAAGGGAGAGGGAGAGAGAAACATCAATCTGAGAGCAGAACACTGATTGGCTGTCTTCTGCATGGGATCAAGCTTGTAACCCATGCATGTGCCCTGACCAGGAAATGAATCAGCAAACTTTTTGTGCACCAGACAAAGCCCAACCACCCGAGTCACACAAACCAGGGCAGCAAAAATCTTCTAAATCTAAGGCTTTTCGACTGGGTTATATGGATATCACTGAAGCAATTGCTGTGGCCAAGAGAATATGACCCATGGGTGGGTTTTGTTTAACAAGGGCACAAGTCTGGGATAATGGTGGAGGTTAATTCTAAATGCATATGGAATTACGAAGCTATGGGAGTATGGGTGACTGGAAATGGGACATAAAATGGAGAAGTTCCAAAGGAAAATTTTATTTTCCTATGTAAATAATGTTTTCACATGCATTTCTCAAAAGCAAACAAACAAAAAAGCATAGATCAGACTGTCAAACCTCAGAGGGAAGGCAAGAGAGAGTGGGGGAAGGAGGAGAGATCAACCAAAGGACTTGTATGCATGCATATAAACATAACCATTGGACACAGACACTTAGGGGAGTGAGGACATGAGTGGAGGGGGGCGATGGGGAGGATAAGCACACATATATAATACTTTAATCAATAAAGAAAAATATATACTATCTAAAAAAAATAAATAAAAACGTGTTCTCACACTCAAAAAATAAAAACAACAAAATCCACAACCCTCACACATTAACTCTGAAACTAGAATATATCATAACAAGGGAGAAGAAGTACTTTAATTAAATTCAGGGCAAAAGCCCTGTATTTCATTTTGGTCTTCATCACAATTATAGTCCGTCCCTGATATAATTACTTAAGTTGAATAAATGAAAGTATTTCTTGTGTTAGAAGTTTTCACTTTTGCTCTGTATCCCAGGAGCTTAAACATTCTGGACTACAACAATTGGCTCCATTGCTTTCTGACATCTACCTTGATTCTCTGATTAATGAATGAAGAGTGAGAAAAGATTCAAGTCTGGGCTGTTAGTCCCTGTCTTCTTCCCTGCTTGTGTCTCTGTAGATTATGTGTCCTGCTGCTGAAGGCCATGGTTCACACTGCCTGGCCCTCTGCCATAGTTGGTTTTCAGTACCTACTCCCTCTGCCTGCTTCACCTAACTTGGTGGCAATGAATCCACTTTGCTGCTATCTCAGGGCACTAGATATTTGCTTACTTCTCACATATTTGTGCATACTCTCTTTATTATACTTTCTCAGATTACTACATTAATGTGTGCTCTTACTTTCTTCTTCATATCCTGACTCCTACAGTTGGTTCAGGAAGTTGTCCCATGAAACAGTCCTTTAACATGGGTTTGTGGTAAGTCTTGCTAAAGGGAAATGGGGAACTGGGAGTCTATACATTGTGAAGGTGTCACAACTATAGAAATTATCACCAGTGGAGGCATGGGATGAAATGCAGGTAAAGGGCAAGGTGTTTGGATAGCAAATGGCTATGATATTTACTAACCTTGGCAACTACAGTGATTACAAGAATGTTATACAAGAGCTAATGCTGAAACTTGAGAGAGTATACACATGGAGAAAGACACATTGAAGGCTTCTATTGCCCAACTCAGAAAAATACCAAAGGAAATTTAACAAAAATTCCTGTTATAGCAGCTCTGAAAGTTATTATCTTCTGTAGTCACAGCATAATATATATGACAAAAGACAAAACCCAGGGTCTTACAGAGTTGAAACAGCAATTAAATATTCAACCAAGTCATGTCTAATATGTTAAATTTCAAGGGCAGGTGTGAAAGCAGTGAGCCCCTGAGATATGGTAAATGCATATTCTGGCAACCACAAATAGGACTAATAATCTCACAAAGTCAAGGAAACTCCTTTGCTAGGGAAAGCAACCCTTTTCTCCTTACTCCATATTTGAGTGAACCAGGATTTCTGATTGCATAATGGCCTTCCAGTGACTTTATCTAGGAGAGTTACTTCACAGTAACATGCTCATACTCCTCAGAAAATGCCTCTAATTGTCTCTCTATACATATAAGCTAGACCCAACAGAGTTCAGAGAATGACATAGAAGGCCTGGTATGCAAAGAAATATACTATACACTAAAAGACTTGCAGAACAAATTTATATCATCAGGAGTCTAGGGAGCATATCCTAGCTAATAAAGAGGAATATGCTCATTGACCATCACATCCTCACAAATGGTGGCACCCACAGCCAATAAAGAGGGAATATGCTAATTGCCACACCCTCAAAGATGGCAATGCCCACAGCCACAAGATGATGATGCCCTTTCCCCTCAGCCCTGCCAGGGTGGCAAGCGCACAGTGCAGCCGGGCCCACCCCCAGGAGGGTCTAGCTGCTCTGTGCGCCTGCCTCTGGAGTCCCCCAGTTCCCTTAGCCCCAGCCGCCCGGGGCTGGTCTAAGGCACAGACAAGCCTCGGATGGCAGCTGCCCAGCCAACCCCCGAGGCACAGCCAAGCTTCAGATGGCAACTGCCTAGCTGCCCAGGGCTGGCCTGAGGTGCAGGCAAACCTCAGATAGCAGCTGCCCAACCGCCCAGGGCCACCTGAGTCTGAGGTAACCAGGGCCGGCCGAGGCTTGCGCTGTCGGTAGTGGCAGCAGCAGAGGTGTGATGGGAGCGTCAACTTCCCCTGATCACCAGGTTGCCTCCCGCCCCTGAGGGCTCCCGGACTGTGAGAGGGCGCAAGCCGGGTTGGGAACCCCCTCCAGTGCATGAATTTTCATGCACCGGGCCTCTAGTACTATATATACAAGTGGATTTTAAAGATATTAGACTAAAAAAATTATGAAAATGTTGTGAACAGAGGGTTGCATGAACCTAAGCTTATATTTCTTTATTAGGCTAAATTAATTGATAGCACACTCACCCAGAAATAGCTGGGTGAGGCATTAATGTTTAGCACGTTAGCCCTAAAAAGCTCAGTCTCAACAGGGATCTATAATCAATGAGACTGAAATGCTAGAACTTTCCTTCCACATGGTAAAAAGTTAAAAAACTTTAGGAACTTGTGTCATTTATGTGCAAGATGCTCTCTACTCCCTAATCATATTATCTGGAAGGCCCAGATGACTCTCTTCATGAAGGTATTAGGAAACGCATTGATAAAAGAACATCAGCATCCTTGAAATTTCTTGGAGGCCGTTCTGGTAGTTCAGAAACTACCAGGGGGAGGTATATACTAGTACAATGGAACTGGGTTCTCCGATTTCACTGAGAATAATAGGATTCCAGAATGGAGAGGCCAGATGTATCATTCAACTCTAAGGGACAAGATGGGCATAGTTACCACAAGACTCTATCTGGCATGGATAGGTAATTAGAATGTTTTACACATACAGACCTTTCACAGTGGCTAATGGATCGCAGTGTCTTCAGACATGAAACAGATAGGCAGATTACTAAGAGATTTCTTGATATATGTGTAGGCACACAGCTGATTCTCTTTGTATTCATTATTTGTGGTAGTTATTTATGGTCTATAAAGTCAGCAGAACACTGAATTAAGGAATAATGAACCATTGCTCCCCCGGGAAATACAGGCGTAGGTTCCTGCAACCCTTTGTTTACAACATTTTCATCAACTTATCAATGCATAATCTTGTTTTATGAGTGTTTAAAGAAACTTTATTTAATATATATTGATTTATTAACATTGAACTCATGGGCATCAACACTACAATTCATGCATATTCAAAGCTTGCCTAATATGTGTATTTCCCCCGTAAGGCATATCAGAGTCTTATTGTTCGAAAACACTATATAGTATTTCAGCTCTACACTTGGGAGACATTTTAAACAATAAAATCAGTATCAAAAAGCATAAAAATGTGGAAAACATGACACTAAATATACTGTAAAAAGGACATTTGTTTACAAATGAACTTAGAAGGCAAAAAGTTGCCTTGTTCAAACTCTGCTGGGAATGTGGGCCTCTGGTGAGTAGGAGAATTCACAAATATGGAATCTGCAAATAATGCAGACTGACTGCACTCACACACATGCTATTTTAAGTCCGGTGCAAAGAATCCTAATTCACTTTTCCATTGTTGCAATTCACAGCCTCTTCTCCAGATCTTAGAACTGAGGCAGTTCACGTAGTGGGGGGGGGGGGGGGCTATCAGTTGAGACAGAATATACTATAGTAGGTCCATTTGAAGAAAATCACTATGTACTATAAGTCTTCACCCAACATTTCCCCAGAAAAATCTGTAGGCATTTGCCAGAGTCAGCACCACCATTTGTGGACCTACAAAATGGCCTTGTTCATTGCCATAATATTCCATACAACAGTGTCTTTGACCACTTGTTGGGTAACTACTCCCTTTCCCAGTAAAGCCGTGGTGGTTACAGCTCCCTGCTGTTATCTGCCAGACACTTTACCACACTTTATTGAGTTCTCCAACCCTACCTACACCTTTATAAGTACTTTCTGAGTCATACACCATACACCTTAATTATTCTGTTTGTGTGTGCCAATTCCCTTTTCTGCCAGGACCCTAATTGGTTCACTTATCAATATTTATAAAGTAAAATTAGCAAGAAATTAAGGAAAAGTTGGAATTTCTTCAAAGTGATGCTCTTTATACAAATACAACACTCTTTTCAAACCTTTGAGCTCAAATTAAAATTAAACAGTAAAATGATAAGAAATTAAATCTAGAATAACATCTTATGTTATGTGACAACATGTTATGGTGCTATTTTTCATAGCCTTTTCCCGTTTGTGTTTTTAAATGAATTTGGAAGGAAAGATTGCACCACTCATAAGAGCCAAGGAAAAGAGAACTTCTGGTTATAACTGATTTGGTTGCTCACTGTACTTGATCATCCATTTCATTGTTGTGTTTTTGTTTTTTGTTTTTGTTTTTGTTTTTGTTTTTTTTTTGTTTTGTGTGTGTGTGTGTAATTGATTTTAGAGAGAGGATGGAAGGGAGGGAGGGAGAGACAGAGACAGCAAGAGAGAGAGAAACATTGCTGTGAGAGAGAAACATGGATCAGCTGCCTTCCACATGTGCCTCCAACAGGTGGGGAACACGCAATCTGAGTATGTGCGCTCCCCTGCCCAGAAATCAAACCCCCCGCCTTTTGGCATACAGGACAATGCTCCAACCAACTGAGAAACGCCAGCCAGGGCTCATCCATTTTATTCTTATCCCTCCTTTATTTCTACCCCAATTCTTCCACTGCTCGTTTTTTTTAAAACCTTTTTATTCCCTCCAGTCACACCCACCCCAAACCCACTGACTTTTTTCTAGATTTGCTGGTAACATCACCGTGTTGGGCCCAGCGATGTCCACAAGCTGTGCTGCAGCATCTTGAACTTTTGGAATTCTGATCCCTGGTCTAGAAAGAGGATATTCTTGGTCAGTCTGACCAAAAAGAAGGAGCTGAAGATAATTTGTAGTTCAATTAAGTAACTTTTTTCTTTCATGATTTACGCTATGAATATATTACTTCTTGAATTTTTTAATTTGCAGATGTTTTTAAGGAATCCATTAATCTTAAATGTTATATACAGGAATGACCAAATAAAATGATTGTTTTCAATATAAGTCTCAACTTTTTGTGTAGTTTTAAGAGTTTTAATTCATTATTATAGCATAAATTTGGTTTTGTCCTCTTCTTTTTGGAATCATTTGTGATATGAATAAAATACATAAAAATAGTGAAAGAAAAAGTAATTTTTAATATTAAAGTGAATATTTTAACATTTTTTACCTATTCCCACCAATGAGATAAATAGAACTAACTGATAAGTTGAAAAGTCAGAAAATTGTGGTAAAAATCATGACTTTGGTTTTATCTTGCATATCAAATTATTATGTAGGGAAGGACATGTAACATTCATGTCTTAATTATATCATAATACAAAAAGCAATTATATTTATCCTTTATGGCAGCTTTTAGAGAAAATACAGTTATAAGAACTGCTCTGATGACCTTCATTTAATAAATTAACCATAAACACTATGAAGATAGATTGCTCTTAAATTCATATTATTATGGTTTATTATTATTATTAACTAGAGGCCCAGTGCACAAATAAGTTTGTGCACTCGGGGGAGTCCCTCAGCCCGGCCTGTGCCCTCTCACAGTCTGAGACCCCTCAGGGGATGTCCACCTGTTGGCATGCCTGGCCAGCTTGGGTGAGGGGCTAATGGCAGTTTGCAGGCTGGCCAAGCCCGCCACACCCACCCCGCCCACCCCAAGGCCCGCCACTGCCCCACTGCCTGCG
>PVJC01019957.1:0-29675 GCA_004026665.1 Murina feae | reverse complement strand
TGCAGACTCAGGTAAGTGAGGGCCAACTGCCCCAGGCCTGCTCTGAGCTCTCCAACCAGGCTCAGCAGGACCCTGAAACTAGGTGGCTCTGACAGCATGAATGGGGACCCCCAGGCTGGCCCTGGGATCTGGAGCAAGAAGGGAGACACTGGCCTCCCCCGGGGACACTGTGCTGGGCGGCCCTCCTATGGCGCAGGTTTCCCCACTTACAATGGTCTGCGAAGGTCAACCTGCCGAGGCCTGAGAGGATCAGCAAGAGAAACAGCATTGCGAGCCAGGTGACCCTCGCCACAGTGCAGGCAGTTGGTGGCATAACTGAAGCATCTCGCGCATGCGCAGGGGCTGAGTTCTGGGCCAGGAGGATGGAAGGTGAGACTGCTCGGCCCCGCCCACCACTGACGGCCCCGCCCACCACTGACGGCCCCGCCCACGGGGCCAGCTGAGCACAGGAGCTCAGGGGAGCCTATTTGCTGCCTGTGCTTTATTTCCCCAGAGCTGACTGAAGTTTTAAAGGTCTTTGGGGGTCACAGTAGGTTATAAGGCCACCTTCTGCTCTGGAAGCAGCTATTGGTGGTGGAGTCCTTGGAAATATGAAGAGTTCACATCATAGCTTTCTGGTACAATAGCTGAGTTACTATAGTGAAGGGAAAAGGCATAGAAATTTACGCATTACTTAGTAGCAGACAACTGCCTATTTTAATCATATAGACTGCCAGATTTCTACTTATATCTCAGGTCTAAACAAATACAGACGCACCCATGAACATAAAGAGATGTTGTGAAGAATCAAATATAAATCAATTCTTCAATTGCCAGTTTGTTTCTTAGAAAATTCTTTGGTTGAACAAATTAAATGAAACACAAAATATGAAATGTGTGCATGTATTTGTTTGAATCCCGTAGTATATAGTTATAATTTCAGTGTCAGGCTGAAAAAAGATATAAGTATGAACTGACCCTATGAAAACAACTTTATATTCTCATTTTTTCTTATTTATAATAAGAGTAATGTCTAAGCAGATTAATACATGTTAAATATAAATTTTTCCCCACATCGGTGTGGAGTTCACATGTGGAAAGACATGGAACTAACTTAAAAATAGCTTTCATTTGATGGCGTAATATGCAGGTTAGTGTCTTGCAAAATTTTAATTTAATTTTTTTTAACCAGGCAGTTTTTACTTAAGTTGTTCTTCCATGAAATGCTTATGCTTGCATTCCTTACATGCAATACTTATACACAAAATCAAGTGATTATGCTTTTCCTATGTGTAAAACGAAGCAAAAATAAAACAATGAATAAGGCTAGCCTTTTTAAAATATATATCCTTTTTCATATTAGTGTGAGTTATCAAAAGAATGTATATGCTTGTACCAAATAGAACAAAAAAATCTATTTCTAAATAAGCAGTTCTGTATATAGTATTTCACTAACATATTTACAGCCCAATTATTTAGTTTTGTTGTGATGCATGTTATACATCATACTCACTAATTTGAAGACTTTTATACACCATAAAATTAGTATTTTTATCTTTTTGCCAAATTATGTGACTATTAGTGGATTTAGTATATCAGTATTAGTTATGCTGATCTTAAAATAAAATGCCTTTCTGATTATCTAAAATCTGATCATTTTTTGAAGTCTACTACATGACTGAATATTAAGGCATGATGACCTTTAAAAGGTTATTCATGGTTCTACTAAAATTCTCTGTTGTTCATTCAAGTCAACAAAAAGTGAAATAAGTATGCATTATTTAAATTCATTACTTAATTTCCATGATTGGTAATAACTGCTCATTTTTTAATTTGTGTCTTATAGCCAAATTATTTGTGATTATATCAATAATTATTTTACATGTTTATTACAAGTCTGAAAATAGGCTATTAACATGCATGTGACACTATGAGTATTTCCAAGTACATCAGATATGTAGAAGAGATGCCACAGAGAGAAGTAAAAATCCTTGTTAGAGGGATGTTCAAAGTTCTCTGGGAGCACAGCCAAGATAATTTTGTTTTCTATGCAGATATTAATTGAAGCTAAAGAGTAGCTGTAACATTTGATGTGAACTATACTTAGATGAATGAATAACTTGTATTGACATTCATGCATTTTAGAACATTTTACTTAAGTATTTCTAAATTATATAAAAACTTTACATGCAAATGAATGATAGATTTTTGTGTTAGAATGATAACTTGTATGAGTGTGGAGTGGTGGGATTGAAATGGTGAGGACTGGAAATAATAACTTCATTTTCAACGAGTTAGACAAGTACTGTTTACATCCTCAGGAATAAAGAATTGGGGAGGGGGGATAAAATAGTAAAGATATTTGAGAGGAACTGAGATAGTGGGGTAGGTAAACATAGGTAATTGCCCCCTCCCACAATCACATCAAAATTACAACTAAAATACAGAAGACCCATCATTAGGAACCACCTGAAACCTTGATGAATGGAAGTGTTACAACTAGAGAAGTAGAGAACAAAGGACATTAAGACTGGTAGAAGTGCAAGTGAGGAATGGGCTTGTCCAACACCCATGTGTGACTTTTTTTTTTAATTTTGTTTTATTGCTTAAAGTATTATAATGAGTGATAGGTCTCCAAATTTTTCCCTTGACCTTTCCCCCTCCTCACCTACCCCCCCAGTTTCTTGTGTCCATTGATTATGCTCATATGCATGCATGCAAATCTTTCAGTTGATCTCTTAACTCCCACCCAACCCTCCCCAGCCTGACTTATTTTTTTTAATCAGGGAGGATATTTTCAAGGCCTCCCATGAGAAATAAGGAGTCCCAGCCCCACAGCAGACTCTAACCCCAGGGTTCCAGAGCTGGGGAAGGAAGTCCTTATAACTTTAGGGTGTAAAATCCATCCAGGATTATGTGAGTGACACAGAGGCTGCTGGAGTCTGAGATGTTCCTCTTAAAGGGCCCATGCACAAAATTTACATGGTCCCATTTCCTCTGAGTTCCAGCATCACTGCTAGCTTTGGGAAAATTCAGGGGTATACAGGGAGGAACGGGACTGTCTGGCATTGGGGCAGAAACTTGGTGCAGTTTTCTCCCAGACAGGGGTACTTGCAGGGGTCATTGTGCCTATGTTGGGACCACCCCAGTCCCCAGTGGCAGATCTGACTGGCAGCCATATCTGAGTTTCTAAGCTTGGCCCACCCTATTCATTCTGCCCTGGTGATTTTCTAAGACCCACCCTATCCAATTTTCAGCTCCACCCAAGCTTTTCAATATTTATGGTCTGTCCTGGCTCAGGCTTCAGACTTTGCTAAAATCTCTTAAACCAGCAGCAGCTGGAGCCAGCATGCCCCAAACCTATCATTAAAAGGCCCAAGACCTGACACTAATACCAGCCTGCCTTACTTTAGAGCTGGGCCTTGTCTGGGCACTTTTTAGCCCAATATAAGTAGCAGCCATCTGTATATCTCTATGTAGCTCCTATGAAGTGGCTCCTGGTAGTGGCTGACTTTGCACCTCCCAGGAGGCTCCAGAGCCAATTCTCCTGGTGGACAACTTCAGACCCATCATAATTAAAATGCCAAGGGTTAAAGACAAAGAGAGAATCTTAAAAGCAGCAAGAGAAAAGAAGTTAGTCATCAATAAGAGAGCACCCATACAACTATCAACTGATTTCTCAAGGTAAACTTTGCATGCAAGAAGGGAGTGGCAAGAAATATTCAAAGTGAAGAACAGCAAGAGGTAGTACTGAGATTAATCTACTCAGTAAGCCTATCTATCATTTAGAATTAAAGGTCACATGAAGAGTCCATAGACAAGAAAATGCTAAAGGGTTTCATCACCAACAAACCAGTATTTGATGAAATATTGAGGGTATTCTAGAAGATAAGAAAAAAGAAGAAAGAAGAAAAAAAGAAAGAAAGAAAGAAAGAAAGAAAGAAAGAAAGAAAGAAAGAAAGAAAGAAAGAAAGAAAGAAAGAAAAATATTAGTAATAAAATAGCAATAAAGATATATCTATCAACAATTGAATCTAAAAATAAAAAATAAACAAATAAGAAATTTAATAACCAAAATAAACTGGAATCAGAGGCAGGAACTGGGTGGAGGGGGACAATTGGGGGAATTAAAGGGATATCAGTAATACTCTCAATAACAGAGATTTTTTTATATATATATAAAGTCTATTAGCCATGCAAAAGTGAAGCTGCTTAAAGGTATTAAAAAACAACAAACAAAGCAAAGAAATTAATTAGCAGCAAATCTGGGGGCCCCCAAAGATATAGCCTAGATCTCAACTTCCAATAGGTCAAGAAAGTATCATCTGGAAAGAGAACAATTGTCTATGACCAGCAACTCAGATGGAGCAGTTCCTTGAAGACGGGTGGGATGCTAGTGACTCTCCGGGGGCTTGAGGCTGGGCTTACTTGTCAACACTTCAAACCCCAAGTCTGGAATGGATGGGGAGGGGAATCACAAGCTATTGGAGAGATGTGGGCTGTAGGTGTTTGTGATGGGAGTGGTTAGCATGGCCTTGGGCATCTGAGGGCAGGCAGCTGTGGTGGACAAAGGAATGTCTTCACCTTGGGATTTAATAGCCTCCCTCCTTCAAAAGAGACAAAACAACTTATTTCCTACTAAAGGATTCCAGCAGGTAGGAGAATCAGCAGACACAAGCCTACATACTGTCACTCACAGGATTTATTTTGGTTTGTGAAACTGAAAGCTTTAAGCCATAACAAAAAGAGGAAAAAAAAAGCAGATGTTTATTCATTTTTGGATCAAGTGAAATTCTTGGTAATATCTTTTCTCCAACTTATGGCTTTTTGACATTATTGTCCAGTCACTGTTGTGAAAGAAATATAGAAAATGGAAAGATTAAATTTTAACTTAATAAAACGGTCTAATTTTACTATGCATCTACAGGTATAGTATTTAATTAGTATAATAAAACACTGGTCATACTGTCACAATCTATGCATGAAATTTGTAAGCCCATTTCTTTTTCCTGAACCTTTTGTGATAGCCACATTAAAAATATATCATAAATTGGTAAGTATAAATATCTCACTTACACAGTCTCTATGCTTTAAATGGGTAAAAGAAAACCATTGGCAAGGAAACAATGAGGAAAAGAAAAAAATGGGAATAAATGAATAATTATTTTGATTAATTGGCCTGTTTTTTGTCTACAGAAGAGGAGTACTTCCGAGAGCTCTCTGTGCATATCCAATAGGTGTCCAACATACACATGTTCAAAACAGAACTCACACTTCTCTCCCCTGTGCATTGTCTTTCCAACACCAAACTGCTGCTAGCCTACTCTACAATATATCATTAGTAAAGGTGTCATTTTTTATTTTGTCAGAAATGCTTTAGTCTTCATAATTCCTTGTTATTCTACACTAAATGTATCCATCACCGACCACTTAATTAACACTACCTTTATTATATTTCACAAAATCTTTTGATCATGCCTTCTCTTCCAAACATGCCCTCATCACAACTTGCCTGTGTGTCCCGTACTCTGCTGTTTCCTGCATCTCCAGTTCTAAATGAATCTGACTGACTATTCCCCCGCTTCATTCCAGCAAGCTATACAAGGTCAAATCCCTCAAGCACTACTTCAAAAATACTTTCCCGGTGCTCCCATTCATATTTGAGAAAATGTAAACTCCTTCCCAGGGCACACCAGACAATTGCCTTGGCTCATGATTACCTATGTAGATTTTATCTCTCAATGTTCATAACTATTTAAATACAATTTAAAATGTATTAAGAGTACACATTTAGAAGCAGGTCTGGGTTTACATTTTAGCCTTCCTATCTTCCTGCTTTATATCAGGAACATAAATAACCATTATTGATATACTTTTTCTTACTCTATATCCAAGCTGTCAATTCCTTTTGTTAGTTCATCTTAGAAATTTATTCCTAAACCTTTTTTTTACTATTGCTGGTCTGAGGCACCTTCCTGTTTTCTCTTGGGTTAAAAACTTTTACTACCTGGCTTCTCCACTTTTACTCTCCCTGTCCTTGTTACTTTCAACTCTGCTCCAGATAAACTGACATCGCTGTTATTTAACAAACATTCCTGATTTTTATTTTTTCTTCATTGGATCATTCTTGTATTAGGAAAGCTCCTGCCCATATATAGGCAAGTATAGCTCAGCCAGATGAATTTCCGTGTGAGACAGCATTGAATTATTGGAGGAAAGGTAAAGTTCTATCTTTAACCCTGGGAAAGGCTGGATGTCTGCTTTCACATTTTGCCAAGATAAGGGCAGTGACATCAATGATCATCTTCTTAAATTTTTTTAAAAAAGGAACCTTGAGACCTTGTACCTGAGGTGTCTCTCTGACCTCCATTACTGCCTGCACTCTCTCTTGCTGTGTTGCATTTAAATAAAAGCCTTCTGTGAGATGATCATATGAGTCCATGAGATGCACTTTCAAACATCTAAACTGGGTATTTTCACCTCCTTCAATTCTTTGCTTACATATCACTTGCTCAATAGGACCTTCTTAGTCAACCATATTTTTAAAAATTGCTATCAAATTCCTTCATCAACATCAACTTTTCCAGTTACCCCTATTGCCCTAATCTTTCCCATCTGGTGAATCACTTTCAATATACCATACGATCAACTTAGGAAATACGTTTGTTACTAATGGACTGACTACTAAACCTACTAGTTCACATTTTTGAGGCAAGATCTTAATGTGACCATAAAGTACTGATGTAGGAAAAGACTGTGAAAAGAAAAAAAAGGGGAAGGGGGGGAATGTAAAACTAAGCAAGATAGTTAATTTATATCTTAAGGGTTGGAAGAAATTAGAGAAGTGGCAAGATCAGGGTATTGCTCTAGAAGAAAATGACTAGAGTTGGGTGGTGGTGATTAGTTTAGGGGAAGATAAACCAGCATAAGAATGAGATTGATTGGAGGACATAAGAGGAAGACAATGTGCCAAGTACCAAAATCCTCACCTCAGGTGTGGATTGTAATAGAGTAATCCAAGAAGTACAGCTTGGTCTAGTAAAAAATAAGACTAATTTACATTCTGCTTATGAGTTATAAATGTGTTCTCTGGTCGCAGATGAAGAAACAGATGCATTGACCTAACTCTCCAAGTCCAATATGGAGGAATGGCATGTAATTTATTGGAGGAATGCTGACCTTGGTCATGACTGGATTTTTGAATTCTTCTATTTACTCCAAGTTATAGATCTAATGTCTAATATTGTGATTTCTTTATCATATGAGTTAAAATTGGAAAACTATATACAGATGCCTACTTTATTACATCTTAGAGGAAGTAATTGACTTTCTGCCTTGGAGAGTGCTTATCGCATTTTCCCTTGCATCTGATATGTCCTCAATAAACATAAATTCCTTTCCTCACCCTACTTATATATCAGGCTATCTGTGTCAAAACGGTGGAGTTTTTAGTTTAAACCCTTGAGTCTGGTTGTCTTAAACTCCAGCTCCAAAACTTACTAAAACTTTGTACACCTGGGGAATAATTTAAATTCATATGTCTCTTTTCTCATTTATAAAACAAGAATAACCAAAATCATAGGATCTTAGTGAGGAGGAAATGTAAATGTTATAAGTCTACCAAGTAACACCTTGAGTGAGTGAATATATTTAAATCTCTTCTAAGTCATTCCTTTTTCCAAAAGAAAAGTAGTTGACAAATAAACCTCTGACTAATACTGGTTAACATTAACTATTTCTAAAGAGTCCAAAATAAAATTTGAATTAGCTTTTGTTTTAATATAAGATATTGACAAGTTAAGAGTGATGATGATCAACATGGAAATAATGGATCTCATACTGAGGTATTGTTAAATATTTAAAAAGTATCTCAGCAATGGTACTTTTTTAGTATTTTGATTCCTTCATTTCACCTTTAACTGTATGTCCTGCTGCTGTTACTACTGCTATCTTCTGACACAGATCTGTATAAAGAAATAACATTAGTTTTAGGTTTAGGAAACATTGTAATCTTAAGCAAAATCAAGAAAAGTAACAAAGCTATCTTTGTACTAAAAACTCAAAAATTATGTATCAATATTGATTTTGCTTCCCATATTCCAGTCAGGGATCCTATATTTCATATTAAGTCTTTTTCTTTAATATATTTTATTGATTTTTTTTACAGAGAGTCAGAAACATCAATGAGACAGAAACATTGATCAGCTGCCTCTTGCACACCTCCTACTGGGGATGTGCTCACAGCCAAGGTACATGCCTTTGACCGGAATCGAACCTGGGACCCTTCAGTCCACAGTCCGATGTTCTATCCACTGAGCCAAACCAGTCAGGGCCATATTAAGTCTTTTTAATGTTGGCCTAACTACTATTTATATTAAACATATTTAAATTTCAAACTAAAAACCAATCTATTATTTTCTCTATATTCTCTACAAGGAAGACAAGAGGGATATTAATAAACCTATGATAATGCACTTCCAAAGTTAAAAGGGTGATTTACATGCAAATGGTAAAAATCTTAAATTATTGTTTATCCAGTTATGATAATTCTATCAAAAAATATGTAAATTACTAACTTTACACTTCATTTATTAGGTCATTATTGTGGCCTCTATGTTTTTCATATATATTTAGTTCCTTTTGGTGGTATTGATAGTCTTCACTTTTTTCTTTGGAAAACTCCAATACCTACACAGTTCCTGTGGAAGAGAAGTGTATGGCGCCCAGGTTCCTGCTACATGGCTATAATTCCTTGGCCAAGGTAATAAGGTTTGAACAACTAAATCAGATTTGTAAATCCAGACTGAATACGGGCTGAATTGAGGTATATTTCCACACCAATTTCCTTCTGTCTCTTGAGAAAGTGAACTAAGAGGCATTGGGTGTAGGCTAATTGTTGGGGTTTTTTTTTTTAATGGATCTAGGCAAAGTTTACATAGGTATTCGCTGCCTTGTGCAGGCAGAGCAGTCTTTTTTTTTTTTTTTTTTTGAGACTGGACAAACATGCACAGGAAGAGATGGCATCAATCATAAAATCTTTGAGTGGTGGAAGGAACTGCACAGTAATTCCTGACAGTGCAGGTCATTACCACCTACTGATGATTCAGCCCCGCATCATTTCTTATCCTTGCAACCCTGAAGCTCCTTAGTGCTGCTCTAAAACTTAGTCTGTCAAGACGAGTTTTAGTCACGATCAATCACTCCCCATTATAACATCTCTTTTAAAAGTCAGGTTTACTCCCAGCAACTATTCTGATTTGTCCAAGATATCTTAAGCAAGAGCACAAGAAGACATATGCCAGATAGTCATTCAAGCCCATTTGTAGTAATTTGAGGATTATGTGCATATCTACACAAATCAGGCAGAATAATACATTGACTTTAATTAGTTACTGTTCACTTGTTTATACTGTAAGTAAAATTAAGTAACTTGGCAAATAGAGGTGTTAAAGATTTTTTTAATCATTATTTTATATATCTCTCCAAAGGTTAGAAAGAGAACCATTTTTCTTTAGCATGAAATAAAGAGACCCACTTATTTAACTTTTATTCTGCATTATCATTTTCCTGAATATTTACTAAGCAAATTATGACTTTTACTGGTGTGTAAAGCTAAGCAATTACCTTAATTCTAACTTTAGACACACATGAGAACTATTAATTATATGTAAAATGGGCAGTATCCTGTATTCTCTCTCTCATTCTTTGCTGTCTTATATTTTTCTTACCTTCTACATAGTCTGTCCACAAAATTGGCTTCCCTATCTCTATTAATCTGAATGTGGGGTTTCTTGGGAAATAAACAAAACTTCCTAAAACAATTTTACCTGAATGGCGTCCTAGTTTAAAGGTATTGAGGATTTACTGAATAGCTTCAGTTGTTCCTAGGCCTCTATGCACATGAAGAATACTTACCTGCCTACAATCTGAAAAACTACTTGTATATTAAGACTTAATATTTCTGCCCATCAATCCAATCCATCCAAGATTTCCTACTTGTAATATTCTCAAATACATTTGAATTCTTCCCATAATGCATTTCAACGTTTTATTAGAAATAATAATTTTACTTACCCTTCACTTATTGTTTCCCCTCTTTTCAAAAATTTCATTTTATTCCACTTAAGAGCAATGATGGCAATTAAAATAAAGAAAGAGAGAAAAATGCAGAAACTGATCAAGAGACCACTTTTTCGAGGAGCAGCATGCCGTTTTTTTATTAGCAAGTTTACAACTTCTCCTAAAAATATGAAAATATCTTTTGACATTTCAAAAATAATATTAAAAACATAGTATAATTAATATTTATAAAAATTTGTCATTCCAATTATACTGTATGGGATTAATAAACTTAAAAAAGTGTTTAATTATTTTCTAGTATTCTGTGACTATGCCATAAAATATTATCTATTTATGTCACTCAATATATATCAATATCATATTTTATTTTAAACCATTGCACATACAACCTGTATTTATATTCTATAGTTTAATGTAGTTTATCATATTCTGGTCTGTGAATTGCTGCCAAGAACACATGGAATTTATATAATTTCTTTCATTTAATATATATAGAAAATAATAGAAGTGTTTTAAAAACCATCCAATAAAAATTATTGACATAACTGAAGATAGAAAGGCATAATTAATTATAGTAAACTGGGTTAATTTTCCATGTAATCTGTAAAAGGAGGTATTGTCCTAATTAGATGTTAGAAGACGTTACAGGGATATTTTAAAAATCTATGTAAGCTGGTTCCAATTTAACAAAGAAATAATCTGGACAACTAAAATACAGAAAATTAAATTAAGCTATCAGAATTACCACTGATATAACTGTGAAAATATTAAATGGAAATGAAATTAATGCCCCTCTCCAAAAAAGATAAAATTCAATAACTTAGAAACATAATCTAATTGCATATTGATAAAAACTGATTTAACTGGAAAAAAAAACAGTGATTCACAATGTTTATGGGTTATAGGAAATAAATTAACAAATATATGCAAAAATATTGAAATCATGCAAAATTCAGCAGTCTGATATTATGGGAAAACTCAATAGTTTTAAAAGTCTCCTTTTCCTGCTTCCTCCATCAGAAAAGGTCAATTTTCCCTAGTCAAACTTCACTCATAATATCATATTGGAAGTGAATCTTTCTTCTCATGTACTAAAGGTTGATTAAAGAACTTGCACCTACTTATTGGATTGAGAGATACCCATTACCCTAAGGAAAGTAGGACTCCCACTTTAGCTCTGATAAAATATTGCCATTGAATGGTGCTAAACTAGCCCTCTTATAATCTAATCTAATAAAAGAGTAAGATTGAAATTGACCATTTCTATGGGATGCCTAAGCCACTCCCACCAGCCAGTCAGAGCAGCTGTATGCAAATTAACGGAGCTACAGTAAACAGAGGCTTCCCTTGCACCAGGAATAAACTATCTGCCGGTCACCTGGGCTTCTCTGGGCCACAGGCAACAACATATTTGCAACATTGTCTCAATTATAGAAGCCTCGGAGCTGAACCAAACAGCAGGCCTGCACGTGACTACTAAGGCAACATTCTTTCAATTATACAAGCCACAAGCTGAATCAGACAGGAGGCTTCGTTACCTGCCTATGCCTCGGCTTAAAGGAACAGTATCAATTATAGAAGATAAATAAACCCCAAAAACCTGCTCCCAGATAGCCTTGCTGGGACATTGGGTGATTGGGAGCTGTGGGCAGCCTGAAAACAGCCCTCAGTCCATCACCCAGGCTGGTCACATCCCAATGGGGTGGGGGATCCCACTGGGGGGCTTGGCCAGCCTGCAGACAGCCATCGGCCCCTCACCCAGGCTGGCCAGGTACCCCAGTAGTGGCCCAAACCCTGAAGGGACTGTGGACAGCCTGAAAACACCCCTCAGCTCCTCACCCAGGCTTCCCAGACACCCCAGTAGGAACCCAAAGCCTGAAGGGACTGTGGGCAGCCTGAAAGCCTGAAAATGGCCCTCAGGCCCACACCTAGCTAGGCTGGCCACACCCCAATGGGGTGAGGGACCTCAATGGGGGCCTTGACCAGCCTGCAAACAGCCATCAGCCCCTCACACAGGCTGGCCAGGTACCCCAGTAAGGACCTAAAACCTGAAGGGACTGTGGGCAGCCTGAAAATGGCCCTCAGCCCATCACCCAGGCTAACCAGGCATGCCAACAGGTGGACATCCTCAGAGGGGTCCCAGACTGCGAGAGGGCACAGGCCAGGCTGAGGGACCTCCCGAGTGCACAAATTTTTGTGCACCAGGCCCCTAGTAAAAATATAAAACAAGACAATCTACATGAGGGAAGTGATTTCTAGAAGTCAACAGGAAATGCAAAACGATAATATTGGAAGGAAACTAACATGCTGTTTATTTTATGAAAATTCAACTCTACCTATGGAAAATTTTCTGATGTTAGCAAAGAATTGGGGTACTAGGAAAAGTGCAGCACTTCCCTGAGTTAAAGAGGCAAAGCACGGAGTTCACAGCAGTGGAAATGGTTGGAACTGCAGGGTACAACACAGTTGCTCTGTAGATTAGGGACCCAGAAGTGTTGTGATAGCTTCCCAGGTGTCCTTGTAGAGGTCTGACCTGAAGCTAATCAAAGGCAGCTCTTACTGGCTTGAGATTGAAAATAACATACCAGAGCTTGAGCATTGCTGGAAAAATAACATTAAGATGATCTCCATTTCTCCACATCCTCACTAATAACATGTTGCCTATTATGTTTTACTATAATCAACTTCAGGAGAATGAACTAGTAACTCATGTGGTTTTGATTTATATTTTTCTAAAATGTTTAGCACATTTTCATGAGCTTATGAGCTATTTGTATATCTCATATGGAGATATCTTTATCTCCTGAGAAGTTTTATTTAACCCCCTTCTCAGTTTTAATTGGGTTGTATTTTTACTATGGACTCATAAGAGTTCTTTGTATAGTCTAGATATACAAGTTGCATATCAGATACAAGATTTGACAATATCTTCACCCACTCTGTAATTTTTCTTTCACTTTCTTGGTTGTGTTATTTGCAGTCCAAAAGTTCTTAAATTTGATGAGGTTGGATCAATCTCTTGTTTCATTCTTTGCTTGTGCTTATACTATTTTCCAAAAAGACTGCATCATTTTACATTCCACCAATAATGCACAGGGGCTCCACTCTCTTCATCTCCTCAACATAATATTTTCTCAATTTTTTGATAATCTTGTATGTTTGACTCACAATTCCCTAGTAATTTATGATGTTGAGCATCTTTTCATGTGCTCATTAGACATTGACATTTCTTTGTAGAAATGTTTATTCAAGTCTTTTACCCCATTTGTTAATTGGATTGTTTCCTTGTTGTTGAGTTGCAGGAGTTCTTTTCATATTACGGGTATTAATTTTTATCAGATATATAATTGCAAACATTTTCTAACATAGTATGGGCAAACTTTTTCACTTTGTTGATACTTCTCTTTGCTAGAAAAGGGTTTTTGATTATGATTAATTCAAATTTACCTACCTAAGTTTTCCGTATTTTTTGGTGTCATACCCAATAAATTATTGCAAATCCCAATGGTTTTAAAATTTCCCCTGTTTTCATTGAAGAATTTTATCATTTTAGCTCTCACATTTAATTTTAGATCCATTTGTACTTAATTTTGACATATGGTTTCAGTAAACATCCAAGTGTATTCTTTTGCTTGTTGATATCTGCTATCCCATCACCATTTGCTGAAAAGGCTGTCCTTTCCCCTATTGAATGGCCAGGGCATCATTATGGAAAATCATTAGACCACATAAGTGAGGGTTTATGTCTGGTCTCCCAAATTCATTCCATTGCAAAATTGAAGTTTTCTGATTTTGTTGCCCAAAGTAATGTACCCACTTCCAAGAAGGTACAAAAGAACCCTTGGGTCCATTTCAGTCTTTTTATGTTAGTTTCTATTGAACACAACTGAGAATTCAAAAATTTTATTTTATTGCTCATGGTGCTAAAGGAATGAATATCGATGGAGGAAGATATTTTATAATTAAGATATTTTATATCTTTTTGTCAAAAAGGATATACAGATTCCAAATAGCATATTAAATATATTTAACAATATTACCCATTAGGAAAGTGCAAATTAAAACCACAATGAGATATTATTATATACTTAATTGAATGACTTAAAAATTAGTTGGTGAGGATGCCAAAAACCTAAATCATTCCTATATTATTTATATAAATGTCAAGTGATCAGCAACTCTGGAATAGTTTGGCAGTCACTTTTAAAACTATACAACTAAAAATTTGCTCTTATGTAGAATCTTCTACATGAATGTTCATTGCACATTTATTCATATTATCCATAGCTAAAAATTGGCAAGCAACTAAATGTCCTTCAGTGGGTGAATAATTAGAGACATGTTGATATATCCATAAAAAGAAATAGCAATCAAGATTTTAAAATGAAGCATTTATATATGCAACAACTTACATTCAGTTCATGAAATTTATGTAAGAGAAAAGAGTAAATCTTAAAGAGACACACATTGTATGAATGTATTTATATAGGATTCATGAAATAACATAATTAGAGGGACAAAGAAGTTCAGGGTTGCTAGGAGTTAGGAAAGGAGGAAAGAAGGAATCAGCGTAGCTATAAAAAGGTCTAATATTAGTTTAGTGATAAAACATGTAACGATGATAGAGTTCTGCATCTTGATTATGGTGATGACTACACCAATTTGAACATGTGACAGAACTAAATACACACACACACAGGCAACCACAAAACACGAACATATGCACAAATGAGTGCATGGACATTGGTGAAGATTAAAAAGTTCTATGTATTTTATCAATATCCATTCTAGGCTTTGATTTGTACTAGACTACTGCAACAGTTTCTATTGATGGAGGCTGACTGAAAGGTACACAGAACTTCTGTCTACATCTCTTTTGCAATTCATTGTGAATCCATAATTATTTCAACATAAATAGTTAAATGAAGACCCGATAGGATATGATTACATATATAAAACTGGAAAAATAATATCAAACAAAATAAATGAACAAAAAAATAATAATATCAAGTGTTTGTGAAGTGTAGGCTGTTGGTGCAGAGAAATTGGATCTCTCATTGATGAATGGGGGAAAGAAAAAAGTGTGCAGCTATTTCTGAAAATATCTTGGCTATTACCTAAAAAATTAAAAGTACACTCAGTAAAAAAAAAAAAAAAAGTAACTGACCCAGCAATTTTTTCCCTTGGTGTTTACCCATCAAAAAGTGACAACATATGTGTATTCTATAAGTATATTATATATATTAAACATATATAATTCTATATTCATATTTATATCAGCTTTATTCTTATTTCCAAAATCTTAAAAGGACACAAATAACCTTCAATGGATGCATTGATAAGAAAATTATAGTACATCTTTTCAATAGAAGACTGTTAAAAATAAAAATGAATGAAATATTAAAACACATGACAACAGGAATGAATACCAAATGCATATGTCATTCTGGGAAAAGGAAGTATCTAGAGACAGAGAACAGGTACTTCTTTTCCAGGAATTAACAGTAGTGTTGACTGCAAAGGTGAAACCAGAGGGAGAATTTGGGGTGACAGGTTTATTGTGTATCATGATGACAGCTAATAGAAAACAAGTCTGCTCATTTTTTTCTATACCTATAGAATTCTATACCTCAGAGAATATTTTAAGTGTATAAATTTTTAAAAAGCCAAACATGTATCTATATAAATAAAAATGTAAATGTTCATTTGTTCAAAATCTCAAATCTCCAAAAGTTCTTCACCTATTGCTTTGAAATTTTGACACAATGTTGCATTCGAATACGTGCGTGTTTTTATATACCTACACTAGGGGCCCGGTACACAAAAATTTGTGCACTTGGGAGGTCCCTCAGCCTGACCTGTGCCCTCTCCCAGTCTGGGACCCCTCTGGGGATGTCCACCTGCTGGCTTGCCTGGTCAACCTGGGTGAGGGGCTGATGGCTGTTTGCAGGCTGGCCAAGTCCCCCAGTGTGGACCCTCACCTGACTGGGGTGTGGCCAGCCTGGGTGACAGGCTGAGGGCCGTTTTCAGGCTGCCTTAAGCCCCTTCAGGTTTTGAGTCCCTACTGGGGTACCTGGCCAGCCTGGGTGAGGGGCTGATGGCTGTTTGAAGGCTGGTCAAGGCCCCCAGTGGGATCCCTCACCCCATTGGCCAGCTTGGGTGATGGACTGAGGGCTGTTTTCAGGCTTTTAGGCTGCCCACAGCTCCCAATGACCCAATGTCCCAGCAAAGCTGACTGGAAGCAGGTTTCTGGGGTTTATTTATCTTCTATAATTGATACACTGTCCCTTTAAGCCAAGGGCTAAGCAGATAATGAAGCCTTCTGTTGGCTTCAGCTCTGTGGCTTCTATAATTGAGACAATGTTGCAAATATGTTGTTACCTGGAGCCGAGAGAAGCGCAGGCGGCCAGCAAACAGTTTTACTCCTGCTGCAATGGAAGCTGCCTATTTACTCAGCTCTGTGACTGCCGGCCTCCATCTTGGCTGGGTTAATTTGCATACAGCCGTTCTGATTGGATGGTGGGCATGGCTTAGGCATCCCAAAGAAATGGTCAATTTCAATATTACGCTTTTATTAGATTAGATTATATAGATGTCACACCTGTGACAGGTAAAAACATGCTTTTTTTGAAAAACAGCACCATCTGTTGGACATAAAAGCAACACAGGCTATGAACTTAACAATATTCCAACTAACATTCAAAGCCAGGCAGTCACATACAAGCTGGTCGACACTGTTGTGGAAGCAGATGAAGAGAACTCGGGATGAGCTGGGGCTCAAGGTGCGGGTGGCCGCTGCGGTCCTCCCAACGCAGGTGGCCGAGGGCTTGCAAGGGGTGTGGTGGGCAAGGGTAGGGAGCTTCCTTGGCTCCTTTTTCCTCCAGGTTTTGAGCAGCGAGGCAAGGGCCCCTGCAAGCAGGAGTCAGGAGAGGCCAGTCTGCTTCAGGCGCAGGGCGCGGGGCGCAGGGCACAGGGCACGGACCGCCTGTGGGGAACAGGGGTGCAGGCCAGCACTGGGGGCTTGGGCTTCAGAGGCGCACATGTGCGAGGCCAGACCAGTTGAGCAGGGCAGGGCAGTGGTGTACCAGGGGTAGCCGCTGGGAGGGCGCATTGTATACCCACAAGCATTGTGCAATTAAACATATTAGAAATGTGTGCTTTCTCTTTTCTTTCTTTTCCATTTAACCAGACTGAGCCACAGCAACATGTGGCCGGGTACAGTTAGTAATAAAATAAATATTAAAAAGGAAATAATGGTTAGTATTTATTTTTCAAAATTTCCAATAGATCAAGCTATAGATTCAAGAATCTCAGCCAATCCAAGCAGGATAAATTCAAAGAAAAACACATCTTGGTATGTCACAGTGAAACTGGAAAATAAGTCTGAAATTCAGATGAAAAATTTACAAAAAAATCATTATATTATTGAGAGGTATGAGAAGATGACAGCGGTATTCTCATCAGCATATGAAAGGCAGGGAACAATGTGGTTATATCTCTAGCCATTTGAGAGAAATAACTCTCAAAGTAGAAGTGTACTTCCAGTGAAAATACCCTTCACAAATTTAGACATTATATAAACACTTTAAAGACAAACAAAAACTGCAAGATAGACACAAAAAAAGAGGAATACAAAAAGAAGTTTTTCAGGCTGAAAGGAAATGATCCATAGAAAACTGCTAATGTGTTAGAGGAGTTGAAAAGCCCTAAAGAAGAGTAAATCTGTGGAAAAATGTAAATATTTGTATTAAAAAATATTTAACAATTTATCAGCTACCTAAGGCAAATAATAATGTACAGTCAGTAAAATATTATAATCTAATCTAATAAAAGAGTAATATCCAAATTGACCCTCACTCTGTTACACCTAAGACACGCCCACCAAAAAGCCATGCCCACCAGCCAATCAGAGTAGCTGTATGCAAATTAATCCAACTAAAATGGCAGCCGGCAGCCACAGAGCTAGAGCAAACAGGAGGCTTCTGTTGTACCAGCAATGGAGTAAACAGCCTGCCTAGGCCACTGAAGGCAACAAACTTTCAATTATAGAAGCCGCAGAGCTGAAGCAAACAGGAGGTTTTGTTGCCTGCCTAGGCCTCCACTCAAGGCAACAAAGTTTCAATTATAGAAGATAAATAAACCCCAGAAACCTGCTTCCAGCCAGCCTCGCTGGGACATTGGGTCAATGGGAGCTGTGGGCAGTCTGAAAACGGCCCTCAGCCCCTCACCCAGACTGGCCACACCCCCATGGGGTGAGGGTCACCACTCGGCCTGCAAACAGCCATCAGCCCCTCACCCAGGCTGGCCAGGCACGCCAGCAGGTAGACATCCCCTGAGGGGTCCCAGACCACGAGAGGGCACAGGTCTGGCTGAGGGACCCCCCCAAGTGCACAAATTTTTGTGCACCAGGCCCCTAGTATATAAATAAAATACATAACAGCCAAAGTACCAATGATGGAAAGACATTAATGTAAATAAACTCTTCTGAGATTTATACATTGTAAAGTTTAGAAAAATCAAATACACTAAATTTGTTTGTGAACATTCACCAAATACAAGGAAAAATGTTTTGTACTATCTACTATTTATAAAGGATGATTATGAAAGATTTTATTATTTTTAACTTTCTCTAGTATAGTTAAATTTAAAAATGCAACTTAGTTTTGAACTAGCACATTACAATAGCTAATTTTTGAGATATAAACTATATACGAAAACTATCACCTATTCCATAATTTAATAACACTAATCAGAAAAATCTGCTATATAAATAGAAATGTTTGAGTAACCATGGTTAATTTTGGGAGAAGCCTATTGAAATGTTCACTTCCAGATTTGAATTATAAGTGTATACAATATTTTGATTAAAAGTATGATTTAGATAGAGTTAGCTGCACTGTGTACTAGAGTAGTCAAAATGGCTATTTAAATTTAAATTCAATAAAGTAAAATAAAATGAAAATTTTAGCTCCGTAGTTGCACTATCCACATGCCAGGTGATTAACAGCCCCTGTGCATTGTTGGTGGAATGTAAAATTATGCAGTCTTTTTGGAAAATAGTATAAAACACAAGCAAAGAACATTACTGTAAGTGAAGAAAGTTCTTTTGGAGCACATTGATCAAGATACTAACCCTTGGTCTCAATCCAAAACCCATCATCAATACTTCCTCCTGGTGATGACGGTGTTTCCACACATTTTGGAGGAGAATATCCCACATCACAATGGCAATTTAATTTAGTATTGCAAACCTAAAACCAAAACCAAATGAAGAGTAAGAATAATATATGAACAATAAAAAATTAAATGCAATATTTGTCATTATTTTCAATGCACATTGTTAAAGTATTATAATTTAGTATATTGGAGGTAGTGTTTGTTTTAATGTGGAAATAATTTCTAAAATAAAATTCTACAAAATAAATGTCCATGCATTATCTTTTCATAAAACAGAGATTTTCTATCATTTGTCTCTTGTATTTTAAAATACAAATAGATAACATTTTGATACAACTAAAATAGCTTATTCTAGAAAGGCATACAAATTATGAGACTAGATGTTATAAAATTGTGGGAGTTTAAATTTATTATGAATTGTCTTAAATAAAAAATGTGAGAAGGCCAAACATTTACCAAAAACATTATGGACAAACTCAAGGGAGAATTTGCTTAAACAGACACAAACATAAAAAATACTAGCGGCCTGGTGCACGAAATTTGTGCCCTGGGGGCAGGGGTTCCTCAGCCCAGCGTCCCCTCCTCACATACTGGGAGCCCTCAGAGAGTGTCACTGACAGCTTAGGCCTGCTTCCTGTTCCCCTTGGGGAGTGGGCCTAAGCCAAAGTCTGGCCTCCCTTTGTGGGAGGCGACCAGGCTAATCAGGGGAAGCCACCAGCTGCATCACCCTGCTGCTGCAGCCACTGCCAGTCACTGCAGCCATCAAGGTGTTTTCATCAACACGGACTCCAGTCCCTTCACCATGAAGAAATGACAACTTTCTTTAGGCATTTTCAAGATGTCTTTCATAGAATATAACATTTCTTTCTTTTTTTTTTTATCCTCACCTGAGGATATGTTTCCATTGATTTTTAGAGAATGTGGAAGAGAAGGGAAAAACAGAGAGAAATGTCAAAGTGAGAGGAACACTTTGATTGGATGCCTCCTGCATATGCCCTGACCTGGGCTCTGGCCAGGGAGGAGACTGCAACCTAGGTACATGCCCTTGGTCAGAATTGAACCCAGACCCTGCAATAAGCAGACTGTGGCATTATGCACTGATCCAAATGGATTAGGGCAGGATGTGACATTTCTTAGCCCTCCAGCAGTGGACCTTCATGTTTTTTCTCCAGGAGTGAGGTGGAAAAACCCTAGATTGCCTTTAGGGATTCTTATTACCCAAATTACTAAGAATATTACCAGTGGCATACAGGAAGCTTAGCCAATAAGTGGTCAGAAAAGGTGTTTCCTCTGTAGTTCACTCCAATCACCGGCACCACCCCTGCCCCTCCAATCCCAGTTCTATCCTCGCCAGACCTGTAAAATCTGGCCGAGGCTGCAGGCCTGAGCAGGGGATCCCCAGGCCTCTTCTATCACTGGCTCTGATCCTGCCCCCAGCCATTGCCGGCTCTGCTCTTGCCCCACTAGCAGCCTGTGGCCAAGGCTGCAGCCTGGGCAGGGGACCCTTAGGCCCCTGCTTTACTGGCTCCACCAGTGCCCAGACCCCTGATCTCAGGCTCTGCCCCTGCCCCTCTGATCACTAGCTCTGAGGAGCCCAGAACCCTGTGATCTCTGGCCTTTCCCCTGCCTAGGCCTGTGGCCTCTGGCCCAGGCCTTATGCCTGGGTAGGGCACCTTCATACCCTTCCCATCACCATCTTTGCCCCTCCCCCCTTCAATCACCAGCTAAACCCTTGCCCATGCCTGAGTCCTCTGGCAAAGGCCTCTGACCTGGGCAGGGGACCCCAGCCCCCTCTGATTGCCTGTTGCGCCCCTCGGGGCCCCTGCCTCCCCTGCCACTTGCCTAGCTAACAGGCCTGACCACTGCACTGGCCGGGCTGAGCCTGCCTGGCCACTGCCATCTGTGGCTATGGACACTGCCATCTTGTGGCCATGGGGGCGGCCATCTTTGTGATGAAGTGACACATAATTTGCATATTACTCTTTTATTAGATAGGGTTTTGCTAGAAAATATCTATAAATGTGAGCTGGTACATGAATTGAAAGAAGAATCAGAAGTAGATGAAGGAATCTACAAGTAGGTGTATGCAAAATTAAATTAAAATTAAATAAACAAGAAAAGAAACAGAAATGTAAATAGGACATTTAAGATACTTGGGAAAAAATTTTGAATCACAACATAAAAAGCTCACTTTTTTCATTATTACAGTATAAAATATGAAGGATCAATATGGCAGAAGACACTAGTCACAAATTTAAAACCAAAGGCATGCTTAAAAACCTTCCAAAGTTTCCAAAACTTCTATAACCCAATAGATAATTTCACAATGGATGGGAAAATAGAAATGCAAATGATAAATATAAGTATACATACATAGTAAAGAACTGTGTTATTAATTATTAAATAAATTAACGATGGATGTATCATGTTAGAAGACACTGAAAAACTGAGAAACTGGTGTCGCCAGAATTAAAGGGAGTGCACCTATTCATACATAATAAGTGAGAGCAAAAACTGATACAGTGTTTCTTGAAGACAATATATTATTGAAAAGTTTAATGGTGCATTTGACCCATCAGATAAATAAAAACAACTTAAGAAATCAGATAAATATGCAAAAATAAATGTACAACAATGTCCATTGAACCACTATTTACAGTAGTTAAAATTAATAATATATCAAAGTCCAATAGTGGAAGACTTCCAATATATGGTGGAACAGACATAAAAACAACAAATTGAAGCCATGAAAATGCATAAAAGATAGGAATACACAAAATATTCCGCTCTCACTCAAAAATATTAGACTACTAGAGGCCTGGTGCATGGATTCATGAACATTGAAAGGAAATTAATTAGAAAAAATATTTTAGAGACCAGGGAGGGACCACAGGAGGTCTCCAGGGCTTGTCCAGCAGCCTTGCCCAGTCCTGATCAGTTAGATCCCAGCAGTAAGCTACCTTGCCAATTAGAGTGTCTGCCCCCTGGTGGTCAGTGCTCATCATAGCAAATGGTTGATTGGTAAATGAACAGTCGGACTCTTAGCATATTAGGCTTTTATTATATATGATAAGTATTATGTATAATAAAAATATATTGTGCATAGTTGACATATAGCATACACTCAATTATAAACAATTTTATATGTATATATAATTGTATGTATTATCTTTAATGAATCTATTTCCAAAATTTTATAATCTTGATCTAATCTATGTAATCTAATAAAACAGTAATATGCAAATTGACCCTCACTCTGTTACACCTAAGCCATGCCCACCAGCCAATCAGAGTGATTGTATGCAAATTAACCCAGTCAAGATGGCAGCCAACAGCCACAGAGCTAGAGCAAACAGGAGGCTTTCGTTGCACCAGTGATGGAGGAAACTGCCTGCGTAGGCCACTCAAGGCAACAAAGTTTCAATTATAGAAGCCACAGAGCTGAAGCAAACAGGAGGCTTTGTTTCACCAGCAAGTTGAGGAAACTGCCTGCCTAAGCAGGCTCTGGCCTCCGCTCAAGGCAACAAAGTTTCAATTATAGAAGATAAATAAACACCAGAAACCTGATTCCAGCCAGTCTCGCTGGGACGTTGGGTCAATGGGAGCTGTGCCAGCCTGCAAATAGCCATCAGCCCCTCACCCAGGCAGGCCAGGCACCTGGGCAGAGACCCCTACCCTGAAGAGATTGTGGCCAGCCTGAAAACAGCCATCATCCCCTCACCCAGGCTGGCCAGGCACCCCAGCAGGAACCCCACCCTTATCCAGGACACCCTTCAGGACCAGCTGGCCCCCACCCATGCACCAGGCCTCTATCTTATATAATCCTATATAATAAAAGGGTAACATGCAAATTGACCCTAACAGCAGAACCACTGGGAATGACTGGTCACTATGACACACACTGCCCACCAGGGGCAGATGCTCAATGTAAGAGCGTCCTTTGCTAGTCAGGGCACTCCCACAGGGGGAACTCTGCTCATCCACAAGCCAGGCTGATGGCTCCCAGTACAGTGGTGGTGGTGGGAACCTCTCCTGACTCCTCAGCAGCGCTAAGGCTGTCCAACTGCATCTTAGGCCCAATCACCTGGGGAATGGGCCTAAGCCAGCAGGTAGACATCCCCTGAGGGGTCCCCAGTCTTTGAGAGGTCACAGGCCGGGTTGAGGGACTCCCGTGAGTGCACAAATTTTTGTGCATCAGACCTCTAGTATATATATGAAAGGCTAATATGCAAAATGTCCCTTCAGGAGTTTGACCGGGAGACCAGGAGTTTGATTTCTCATTGTGAAGTGCACTGATCACCAGGGGGTGGTGTGGAAGGAAGGAAGTCCCCAGTTGGCAGCCAGAAAGCTGAGATCAGCCCTGATCACTGCACCTACCTGTGCACAAATTTTGTGAACCGAGCCTCTAGTATTATAATAACACTTAATTCTTTATATAGCATTTTGTACAGAGTTCAAAGGTTACTAACTCAGGAGACCTAGAAAAATCTGATTAAACACATAATTCATGTCTATATATATAAAAAATGAAAATGGATTTCCTTATTTTACTAATTTTTATAAGAAATTTTTACATCAAATAATTGTGAATCTCATTGTTATCCCTAAAGTGTTAACATGAATTTAAAAAATAACTATACATAAAAATAGAGTAGCCATTACTTACACCATGTCCATTGCACGCTTTTGAAGCATTACAGGCGGTTAGGTTTTTGTGTTTAGAAACCAGAACGCACTCTCCTCTATAGCAAAACTAAAATTTTAAAAACAAACAACAACAATTAAAATGAGGAAATGCAGAGTTGAGTAATTGTTGTTGGTACAAAGCAATGCACAAAATTTACATGTACAGAAGAGGGCAAAAGTAGGTTTACAGTGGGAAAAGACATGCAAGTTATGATTATTTACATTATTTGCACTCTCCTGTAGTCTACTTATTTTGCATACACACTAATGTAAACCTGCGTAGGCCCACCAAAGTATTTATAAAACATATGAATCTGTTAAATAAGAGTGGTGAAAATGGACATCATTGTTCTTGTTCATGGTCTTATGGGAAATGCTTTTAGTTTTAGCTGATGATGTTGGTTGTATCTTTTTCATACATGGTTTTTATTACATTGAGATAAGATCCTCCTATACCTGTCTCACTATTGAGAGTTTTTTAATCGGGCATTTTCCCGCCAAAATTAGACTTTCCATAAAATATTTATATCTTTTGATCTATTTGATATTTTTCTATGAAACTTTCAGTGTTTTAGTTTAAAAAGAGGTCTCTATTTATTTGCTTTGCAAAATATGTGCTAAAAAAACTATAACTTAAAAAATGAGTTTACTCGTTTCCCGCAAAAAATGTGTTAAATGCATGCTAGATTACATTGAATGCTTTCTCTGCATCTATTGATATGATCATGTGATTTTTATTTTTCACTTTGTTTGTGATGTATCTTATTGATTTGTATATATTGTACCAACCTTACATCTCTGGAATAAATAACACTTGATCAGGTCTATGATTTTTTTAATGTATTTCTGGATCCAATTTGCTCAAGAGAATACTGGAAGTCCCAGTCATAATGATTAGCCAAGAAGGAAAAATAAAGGCATCCAAATTGGAAAGTAGATAGTAAAACTGTCAGTTTATGCAGAAGACGTGACATTGTAATATATAGGAAACTCTAAAGACTCCACCACAAAACTACTAGATCAAATAAATGAAATCAGCAAAGTTGCAGGATACAAAATCAACACACCGAGATCCTTGGCATTTTTATACCCCAATGTCAAAAAGATAAACTAAGAAAAAAAAACACACATTTATTATTGTATCAGAAAATAACAAGGTAACCTAAGAATGAATTTTACCTAGGAAGGAAGTAAAAGGTCTCTATTCAGGGAACGATATGACATTGAAGAAAGAAATTAAGGAAGATACAAACAAGTGCAAGCATAGTCCATATTCCTGGATTGGAAGAATTAACATCATTAAAATGCCCATATTACCCAAACCAATCTGTAGATTCAATGTAATTCCTATTAAAATACCAATGACATATATCACAGAACTAGAAAAATATTTTAAAATTCTATCTGGAACCAAAAAAGCTGCCCAAAAGCCATAGGTATCTTGAAAAAACAAACAAAAAACCTTGAAGGGATCCCAATACAGCTATCAAACTATACTACAAGGCCATTGTAATCAAAATAGCCTGGTATTGGCATAAGAACAAACATATAGATCAATGTAACCCAACAGAGAGCCTGGAAATCAACCCACAACTTTATGGTTGATTAATATTTGACCAATGAGGCAAGAGCATACAATGGACTAAAGACAATTTCTTTAATAAATGCTGTTGGGGAAATTGGATAGGTACATTAAAAAAAAAGAAGGAGAGAGGAAAGAGAGAAAGAGAGAGAGAGAGAGGGAAGGAAGGAAGGAAGGAAGGAAGGAAGGAGAAAGAAAGAAAAGAAAGAAAGAGAAAGAAAGAAAGAAAGAAAGAAAGAAAGAAAGAAAGAAAGAAAGAAAGAAAGGAAAGAGACTCCTGCAATAATGTCAACAATAAAATAATTTTATAAAAACACCCATGTGAACCTGGATTTTATGACATCTAATCATTCAATAAAGTAACTTACTATTTGATAGAAATGAAATGTTGAGAATTAGATACTAATTTCCCTTGAGGAAGCAGTGCTGTTAGTTTATTCATGCTAATTGGCATAAGCACAAAAACAGTCAACTTGCACTGATCACTTGTAATGCGGTAGGATCTGTCTTAGCACTTTCTATGCATTTTTATAAAATACTAGGGGCCCGGTGCACAAAAATTTGTGCACTCAGGGGGGTCCTTCAGTCTGGCCTGTGCCCTCTCAGTCTGGGACCCTTCTGGGGATGTCCACCTGCTGGCATGCCTGACCAGCCTGGGTGAGGGGCTGATGGCTGTTTGCAGGCTGCCCACAGCCCCTTCAGGTTTTAGGTCCCTACTGGGGTACCTGGCCAGCCTGGGTGAGGGACTGATGGCTGTTTGCAGGCTGGCCAAGTCCCCCAGTAATATCCCTCACCCCATTGGATTGTGGCCAGTGTGGGTGATGGGCTGAGGGGTGCTTTCAGGCTTTAAGGCTGCCCACAGCTTCCATTGACCCAATGTCCCAGCAGGGCTGGCTGGAAGCAGGTTTCTGGGGTTTGTTTATCTTCTGTAATTGATGCACTGTTCCTTTAAGCTAAGGCCTAGTAATGAAACCTCCTCTGCTTCAGCTCGCGGCTTCTATAATGAGACATTGTTACCCTTAGTAGTCAGGCCAGGCCTGCTGTTTCCTTCAGCTCCCGAGGATTCTATGATTGATACTCTATTGCAAACATGTTTTGCCTTGAGGCAGGATAAGCGGAGCGGGCCACAGTTTCAGTTTCACTCCTGTTGCAATGGAAGATGCCGTTTACTTAGGTCCATGAGTGGCGGCCTCCATGTTGGCTGGGTTAATTTGCATACAGTCACTCTGATTGGCTGGTGGGTGTGGCTTAGGCATCCCAAAGAAACGGTTAATTTTAATATTATGCTTTTATTAGTTAGGATATTCATATTGACCATGTGAAGGTGATATTTTCATCCTTATAATATTTGCAAGAATTAACTTTACACTTTTAAGGCCATGCCATGAGTTATTGGCTAGGCCAATATCCAATACAATAAGAATTTTACTCACAGATTCTAGTGACCAATGCTAAATACCAGAGCATTCTTATAATTTTTTACATTTTTTCCAAATTTAGTAATAATATCCCTTATCTTTCACATTAGCAATATGACCTTCAGCAAGTTATTTATTTTTCCATACCTCAGTTTATCCATCTTGAAATTTGAAATAGTAATCATACCCAAGTGAATAAAAAATATACATAAAGGTCATGAGGATGAAATCTTTTGATATACATAAAGAAACAAAAGCAATATATGACACATAGTAAGTGATCACTAAATGCAAGTTTTAGTTTATTGATTTAACCTGATTTTCATGCAGACTTTATGTTAATATTTCTCTTTCCAAATTTAATTTAATTTCATTTGAATACATATGGGCCACCTTCTGAAATTACCTCCTGGCTTCTATCAAGTCATCAGATAGAATATCCAATATATGATGAATACTCTAAAACATAAATTATCATCTAATACCATTGGCATAAAAGGGGGAAAAAAGTATCAGCTTGTTCACTAACATAAATCGCTCTAATGAAGCCAGCAGGAATAATAAAATGTTGGACAAACCAGCATTACCCATCCATAAACTAGTATTTCATTCTATACTCCTTAAACATTGTCACTGAGTCAATAATAAACTAGTCATACTTCCCTGGGTTGTTTTTAGGGGGAAAATAATTGAGAAAATGCTAAGACCCAGGCTTAACAGATCACTTAGTAGTTGGCTCTTTTGTAAGAAAAAAAAAAGAAAGCAAAAGACACCATAAAAGAAAACTCTGGTCAGTGGCTGGAATGATGTTTTGAATATAAACTAGCATATAAGACTTCCTTCTCTGAAAAAGAGACAAAAAGAATATCCCTGAAATAGTCATAGCATAGTTTAAAAAAATCTCTAATATAACCAAAACCATATTTCCTAGGGGAAATGCCTGTTTATGTAAGCATATCTACTCTAATAAAATAGTAATATTCAAATTGACCATCACTCTAAGACACCTAAGCCACACCCATGAGCCAAGCCACGCCTCCCAGCCAATCAGAGTGGCTACATGCAAATTAACCCAGCCAAGATGGAGGCCGGCAGCCACAGAGTTGGAACACACAGGAGGCTTCCATTGCAACTGACTACTTAGGCTGATGGGCCTCTGCTCAAGCAACAATGTTTCAATTATAGAAGCCACGGAGCTGAAGTAAACAGGAGGCTTCCATTGCCTGCCTAGGCCTCCACTCAAGGTAACAAAGTTTTAATTATAGAAGATAAATAAACCCCAGAAACCTGATTCCAGCTAGCCTCGCTGGGACCTTGGGTCAATAGGAGTTGTGGGCAGCCTGAAAACGGCCCTCAGCCCCTCACCCAAGCTGGCCACATCTCCATGGGGTGAGGGTCCCCACTGGGGTCTTGGCCAGCCTGCAAACAGCCATTGGCCCCTCACCCAGGCTGGCCAGGTATGCCAGCAGGTGGCTATCCCCCAAGGGGTCCCAGACTATGAGAGGGCACAGGCCGGGCTCAGGGAACTCCTCCCTCCCCCCGCCGAGTGCACAAATTTTTGTGCAGCAGGCCCCTAGTTTTTTTATAGTCCTGTCTATTCATAAGGATAAGAAAAACAGTTAATATTATTTATTAATTGACTAGCAACATTTATATACCACAAACTATCTTTTTTTAAAAATATATATTTTATTGATTTTTTTACAGAGAGGAAGGGAGAGGAATGGAGAGTTAGAAACGCTGATGAAAGAAAAACATCAATCAGCTGCCTCCTGCACTCCCCCTACTGGGGATGTGCCCGCAACCAAGGTACATGCCCTTGACCGGAATCGAACATGGGACTCTTGAGTCCGCAGGCCGACACTCTATCCACTGAGCCAAACCAGTCAGGGCAATCTTTTTGAAGTTTCAAAGGCATGTATGTGATGAGATGTTTCTTATCTCCTCTAGAATACCCATGTGGCTATGATCATTTTGATAAACCATACTTCTATATCTCATCAATAAAAAATTCAAAGACACTCTGAGTCACAATCCATATTAAGCAAAGTTGCATTCTGGAATAATCTAGGTCCATGTAATATATTGTTCACTTCCAAATACAGTAGTAAATTTAAGAATGTTCTATTTAGAATTATTATTTTGTAAAAAGGGAGAGATATATTCATGTCGGTAAGAATAAAATATTTCTCTCTTGGTCTTGATTGATCAATCAAGATACACAGGAACATCATTTAATGTATAAAATGATTGATAATTTTCACAAAGGATCACAATACATGAGGGTGAGGTAAAGACACCTTAAATCCCCAACCTCCCTAAAATCAATTGAATAATTCAGCATAACAAATAAAAAGAGATTAAAAATTTAATTAAATACCTTCAGAATGATTGAAGGATTTGACACACAATAGCCTCCTTTTTCCCAATAAGTAAGATTTAAGGAGAATCAGAAAGAAGCAATTAGAAGATGAGAGATTTAAGAACATACAGGGATTTTTAAATAAAATGAAGGCCATTGATGGATAAGAAGGAGAAGGCAACCACCTCCCAGTGCAACAGCATAGGAGAGACCTAGAGCACTGACCATCCTCACAGTGCTCTAGAGGAGCTGCAACCCCAGTGTCATATGGAACAGCAGGAGAGAGCTGAAAGGGCGGGGTTGGGAAGAGTGGCTACAACGTCTGTTATTAATGGAAGTCTGTCCACAAAACCACAGAACTAGTTAGCTCTCAATCCTCACTACACACCTT
>PVJC01019956.1:0-29669 GCA_004026665.1 Murina feae | reverse complement strand
AATCGGAGCTGAGCTGAGGGGCGCAGCTTCACTTTCCCTCCTGCCGCAATGGAAAGGGCTGTTTACTCAGGTCCGGGAGTGGCGGCCGCCATGTTGGCCGGGCTAATTTGCATACAGCCGCTCTGATTGGCTGGTGGGCGTGGCTTACCCTGTCTCGGAGAAACGGTTAATTTTAATATTTCGCTTTTATTAGTTTAGAAGATGTTGGCCTCTTTTTAAATACAGAAGGAACAATTTTCTGTTAGCCAGTTCCCACTGAGCAGATTCCCAGAAGCAAAACTCCAAGAGTGATCCAACCTGCTACCAGCCTGAGTCTACTGTTCAGCATTGCAAAAGCCTTCAGTTTTAGAGACCAAAGCCTCCACTTCAAGCAAAACTTCCATTGCTTTCAAAGAGGTAGTGGTTCCCCCAAGTCACACTCAGCATTGGGAGTAAATACAAGGCAAAATGAATATCCCCGTTTCATGGACTTGGCATTTAGCCTTTTTGGGTCTATTTTCTCATCTGGAAAGGGTTGAATTACACTAATCTCTTAATGTTTCTTTCAGCTATAGAAAAAATTTCAGAGATTCAAAGCTATAAGTTAGCAGAAGCTCCTGTGGCTTCCTGCATTATTTCTATGGTTAAATAGGATGCCTCTAACATCCCAATCCCACAGTGTGAATATATGCATTCAACCACCTTCCAAGTACCCAAGGATTTTTTCCCTTTCCTTTGAAATGTCGATCAGAGCGTTTCCCACTTGAAAGCAACAGGCTAGCAAATCGTAAGGACTGTTCTTGACACAAGGTCGTTTTGTTAAGATCTTAATGTAACCACGCTGGTCATATGATTCCTGGAGAGAATAGAGCCAGCCACAAAAGGATGGAGAAAATCTGACCAGCAGCATGTGGCACTCCCACACAGTGACTGCTAATGGGGAAAGAATGAGGCAAAATCTGGGTAAGAAAAGGGAGTGGTGAAGACAAGTCCTGTGAGTCAGTGCAAGAGAAAGCACAGCAAGTTTGGAAGAAAAGGAAATGGAAAAGGAGTAAGAAAAGCAAAGAAAGAAGAAGAAATCTAAACCAACAAGCAGACACTTAAATCTGAAATTCTGTTTGTTCATTCACTCATCCAACAGATATCAAATGCCTACTGTGTGCAGGGAACTGAACTAAACACAAGGAGACACACAAAGGTCAACCAGATAAACCTGCACATGAGGTTCTGGTCTAGTAAGAGATAAAGGCATGTACACAAACAACTGAAATGTATGTACTGTGCCATAAAGGAGACAGAAAATAATCCTTTACACGAGACCCTGAGGAGAAAGTGATTACTGCCAATGAAGGATCAGACAAGGAGGCTTCATAGAAAGAATGACATTTGAAGCAGAAAACACAGCAGAACCAAGGACACCCAAGTAGGAAAATCAAGGATATATAGGTTCAGTGAAAAACTAGATTTGATTTGAAACATGGGCACAAAGGAAGGAATGGTAATAATAATAACTAGTGATCCAGAGAGCCATGGCTAAACTGAATAACTGGATTGGAGTCAGACTGAGTACTTCAAAATCAAACTCGAAATCTGAATTTAAATCCAGTGGAAAAGGAGGTGGGGAACAAGGGGGAACTGGAGAAATCGCATAACTTACCCCATAAAATTAAGATAATAAAATCAACACAAAAGCAATATGTACAGCTATGTAAAGTCCCTCTAAGGAGATACACTGTCTTCCAAACCAAAAATAAGAAGAGAGGAGGACAATGATATTAATATATTTAAATAAAGAATGTGGCCACATTAAAGTGTGGTCGACAAAGAAACTTAGAAAAATCTGGGGGAAAAGAAAATAGAAGAGGCCATTTCAACTCCAGAATCACCGCGGCAGAGAAATATTGAAGCTAGGTCACACCCCATCTTCTCTGCAGTGGGATAAGATCCTTCCTTGAAGCTTAAATGGAAACACCACACAGTAGCAGCCAGGCATATGGGCTGAGTCAGAGTACGCATCTCAGTCCGGCCTCTTACCATCTTGGAGACAGCCCTGGCTTCCTCATTTGTAAATTGAGGATAATTGCACCTACTTTGCTAGAGGACCACTGGGAGAATTAAATGCCCTACTGTATGCAAAGCACTTAGTATAATACCTGGCATATAGTAAGCAATCAATAATCTTAGCTTTTTGTAACTGTATCCTTCACCACAAACTATTTTATCATATTATTCCATGTTCACCAAGCAAGCTTGATATCATTAAAGTTCACTTCTCAGATCTCTTGATATTGAAAAGCAATATCCTAACAAAATCCAGAATCCTGTTAACAGGAAAGGAATCCTTCACTCTAAATAATAAATTGGCATTCCTTTCTCAGCACAGTCACTCAAATCTAAATAGAACCCTGTCTCCAAAAAGAGTGCAAAGCAAAATACATTTTGTGCCCTGAGAACCAGACCTAAAGTATAGTAACCAAAGCCCTCAGCGGTCTTCCTGAGAAGCTAGATGGCACCCACCATGCCAGCCCTACATAATGCCACCCTCAATCTACAACAAGCCAATATGAATACTACTACTTCTCCACCTTCCACCTCTCTCAGGCCCTTCAATCATAGACTATGGTGAAGCATTGTATTTCCCTTTCTAACCATTCTAGTGGTCAAAGATTCTTATCCATCTTGCATTCTTTCCTCCATATCCCAATATACCTTGCATCAAAACGAACGACAATAACTTTATTGTAAGGAATGAATTAAAGCCTGGCCAGTGTGATTCAGTGGCTCCAGGGGTCCTCAAACTTTTTAAACAGGGGGCCAGTTCACTGTCCCTCAGACCACTGGAGGGCCGGACTAGAGTTAAAAAAACAAACAAACAAAAAAAAAACTATGAACAAATTTCTATGCACACTGCACATATCTTATTTTGAAGTAAAAAAACAAGGTGGCAAAAACACCCGGTGGGCCGCATGTGGCCCGCAGGCCGTAGTTTGAGGACCCCTGAATTACTTATTCACTTCAACAAGAGGTTGCTGGTTTAATTCCCAGTCAGGACACATTGCCTGGGTTTGCAGGCTCGAACCCTGGTGTGTGGTGTGAGAGGCAGCCAATCAATGTTTTTCACATGGATGTTTCTACATCTCTCTCCCTCTAAAAATCAGTGATTTAAAAAAAAAAAAACCTCAAAACAAAAAGAACAAATATAAAACACAAATTGCAATCTGCCATTCTCATACCTTGAACCCTTTTTCTGATTTATTGAATTGTCATTGTATGTTTTTTCTTCCTCTTCCCTCCCCAACCTCTCTCCATCACCTGAGCTACCAAGTATTATGGAAAAGTCAGAAGACTTTATTTACTGGGATCCCAACAAATTCATACATTGGGAAAGCAATCACTGGGCTTGAAAAACCTTTTACTCATCTCTAGTTGATGTTTCCACATCAACTTTCCAAAGAGCATTGTTGTTGTGAGAGTTTAGGACATGCGGCCTGAAGTCAAAACTCTGTCCTCCTGAGTGACTTGACTCATGGTGCTTAACTTACGTACACTTCTTTACCTGCAGAGTACCTGGAGGTAATTAATGCAAAGCCTTGCAACACAAAGTGCTCCACCAATGGGAACTATTACTGCCTTCTACTAAAATAACCTTCCAACCCTTATCCCCTCTTCCACTTCTTTGTCAGATAACTAAAAAAAAACTCCTCACCTACTTTACCAAAGCAACCAGTTCTATCCATTTATTCTGAGGCAACAGTGGAAAGAACACTGGAATCAGGAGTCCAGTGGTTGTCACATATTAGATATGTGGCCTTGCACTAAATGTTTCATCTGTGTCAGATTCAACAGCAAAATGGCTATTTTAATACATTTCTTATAGAATCACTATGATAATTAGTTGGAAAAATATGAAAAAGCATTAGGCAGATAAACAGGAAAGAGACTAAGTGAGGAGATAAAGTTTTCAAAGGTAACTAGATTTCAAATTCCAGTTCTACCTCTTAAGTCGCTGTATGACCTTGGACAAGTTAAATTCTCCAGTCCTCAGTTTCTTGTCTGTAAGATGGGGGAAATGACTTCACAGGGTTCTTAAGAAGTTTAAAACAACATGCAGACTACTTTGCATGTTGATTTCCCATCCTTCTCTCTGCCTCTTTTTTTTTTTCTCCATCTCAAAAATTCCCCTTTGTTCACTAGACTAGTAGAATCCATCATTTTTTACCATCATTTTAATTATTTTTAAATAGCACATCTCCAATATATCTATGTATAACAGCAAAGTAGACAAGTACTACTATACACTGTGTTCTATCCAAAATATAACACTAAAAAGAAATTTCAAAGGGTTAAGATAAAAATACAGAAGAACTTACTTTTAATATTTCCATCCCATACCCCAAAGGAAGGTCTTACCTTCCCCTATAATTTGGAAATCCATTTTGGAGGTCACTATACTATTAGACAAACTGTTCAAAGACAAAGATAAATGGAATAGACTTGGTATAGCTCCTAGCACAGAGTAAATGCTCAGTAAATATTGGTCCATTACAGTTTTGAAAAACCTGTCTTCCTTCACACATACTTCTCTGTGCAGGTTTGCACAAAGTGAATTCTCTGCTCTGCCTCCCCTTCTCTTTAATTCCTAACTTCCCCAACAGAGTAGCTGGTACTCTGCTTCACTTTCACATCATACACATGTTCTTTCACTCCATTCCACTTTACTGAAAGACCTTTCTCCAAGAACACCTATGATATCTGACAGCTAAATGCCTGGCTTTTTCCGAAGTCCTTAATCTTCATGGCCTCCCCCATAGACCAATGACCTTGTTCTTCTTTCAGTCTTTCTCACAGGCTCATTCTTCCCCTTCAGTTCCCACTTAGACTGCAGTAGCTTGACTCTCCTTTGACTTCAAAGACCAATCTTCTCCCTCTTCTTCCCTGGTTACTTTTTTTGTCCTCTAAATAGCCCCTGGGGCTCCATGTTAACCATTCTTCCTTTCCTTCACTAGTCAATTACATTGGTCCCACGTTTTAAATATATCCTGTAAATGTGTATCCCATTCTATGTCCACTGCCATACCCTGCCTTATATGCCACTTTCTTTCTCAAGAACTACAGAAAACACCTCTGTAGTGGCCCCCTCTTTGCTGCTCTATTTGCTACACAGTAGTCAGGGTAACCTTTTGTTTAAAAAATATATACTCTGGAGGAGAGGAACCAAGATGGCAGCATAGGTACACACTTGTACTTGCTGCCTCACACAACCACATCAAAACTACAATTAAAAGACAAAACGGATATCATCCAGAACCACAGGAAGGCTGGCTGTGTGGAATTTCTACAACTAGAAGGAAAGAGAAAAGCACAATGAAACTGGTAGGAGGTACAGAGCTGCATAAGTGCAGAGGTACAGAAGCGCCAGGAAACAGACTGGCAACTGGTACGCTGTTGTCTTTTTCAATTGGGAAAGATATACAAGCTCCCAATTGCTCTGAGCTCCAGTGAGACTCTGGGGACCAAGACTCATACAGGGAGAAACTGGACTGTCTGGTATCGGGACAGGAACACAATGGCGGCTTTCCCACAGAGGTGCTTGCATCATGATCATTGTTCCTGCACAGGGCCACAGGACACAGAGAAGCCGAGACTGCTCCGAGGCAAGGTTAACTGACAGCCATTGCGGTATGCTCCACTCTGATGATTCCCTGAGACCCTGCCCCACCCAATTTACAACCCCACCCAAGCTGTGAGCAGAGGCTTTTGCATATGAATAGCCTGTTCTTTGCAATCTAAAACCTAACAAACTGCAGCTGGATCAAAGAGCGCCAAGGCTTCCAAAAGAAGCAGCCTGCATTGCTTCACAGCTGGGCCTCATCTGGGCACTTCCAAACCCCAAAGAGGAGGAATCTGCAGGTCTTGCTGTTGCTCCTGCTGGGTGGCCTCAGGCAGTGGCTGACTTTGGACTTCCTTGGAGATCCAAGAGCCAGTATACCCAGAGATCAGAGTGAGACCATACCAGAGTACAACTCTTCACATCCATAAGCGACACACTCAAGGGGAAGACTCAGTGAGCACCAAAGCCCCACTGAAGCAAGTCCTGCTCCATAAGGGTGTCTCCAGCACAGCAGTTCTCCCATTGGAGATACAACTGGTCCTCAGAGCCAATTGGCCTGGTGGTCAATTCCTCCCAGTGATGCCAACAGCAATCAAGGCTTAACTACAACAAGACTGTGCACACAGCCCACAAAGGGGTGCACCAAGAGTGTCAGCCTCAGGCAATTAGGGAAGCTGAGCCACTGGACCCTATAGGACACCTTAGCACTCAAAGCCACTCTATCAACACAGGGAAGCAGCCAAAATGCGGAGACAAAGAAACAGGTCAAAAATGAAAGAAATGGAGGAAAGAAAACGACTGGATATAGAGTTCAAAATGATGGTTATAAGGTTACTCAAGAATCTTCTAGAAACCTCCAAAAAATTTAATGAGACCCTCAAGGGTAAGAAAAAGGACTAATTAGAAATTAAGCATATATTGACTGACATAAAGAATATACAGAGATCCAACAGCAGACTAGCGGACTCCAAGAATCAAGTCAAAGATTTGAAATACGAAAAAGCAAAAAACAATCAACCAGAAAAGAAAAAAGAATCTAAAATTATGAAGATAGTGTAAGGAGCCTCTGGGACAACTTCAAGTGTACCAACATCTGAATTATGGGGGTGCCAGAAGAAAAGAGAGAGCAAGATATTGAAAACCTATTTGAATAATTACAGAAAACTTCTCCTACCTGGTGAAAGAAATAGACTTACAAGTCCAGGAAACGCAAAGAATCCCAAAGAAGAGGAATCCAAAGAGGACCACACCAAGACATCATAATTAAAATGCCAAGGGCAAAAGACAAAGAGAGAATCTTAAAAGCAGCAAGAGAAAAACAGTTACCTACAAGGGAGTACCCATACAACTGTCAGCTGATTTCTCAACAGAAACCATGCAGGCCAAAAGGGAGTGGCAAGAAATATTCAAAGTGATGAACAGCAAGAACCTACAACCAAGATTACTCTACCCAGCAAAGCTATCATTTATAATTGAAGGTCAGATAAAGAGCTTCACAGATAAGGAAACACTAAAGCAGTTCATCATCACGAAGCCAGGATTATATGAAATGCTGAAGGGTGTTTTAGAAGGGGAAGAAGCCCTGACCAGTTTGGCTCAATGGATAGAGCGTTGGCCTATGGACTAAAGGGTCCCAGGTTCGATTCCAGTCAAGGGTATATACCTTGGTTGCGGGCACATCTCCAGAAGGAGGTGTGCAGGAGGCAGCTGATTGATGTTTCTCTCTCATAGATGTTTCTAACTCCTTACCCCTCTCCCTTACTCTCTGTAAAAAAATCAATAAAATATATTTTTTTAAAAAAGAAAGGGAAGAAGAAAAAGGTAAAGATAAAAATTATGAACAACAAAGTGACAACAAATACATATCTATCAAGTGAATCTAAAAATCAAGTGAATAAAAAATCTGATGACCAGAATAAACTGGTGAATAGAATAGAATCAGGGGCATAGAAAGGGAGTGGACTGACAATTCTCGGGAGGGAAGGGGTGTGAGGGGTATGGGAAGAGACTGGACAAAAATCTTACACCTATGGACGAGGACAGTGTTGAGGGGTAAGGGCATGGGATGGGGTGGGAACCAGGTGGAGGGGAGCTATGGGGGTAAAAAAAAAAAAAATGAACATCTGTAATAATCTGAACAAGAAAGATTAAAAAAAAAAAAAAGTTAATGCCCTGGACAGTTTGGCTCAGTGGTTGAGCATCGGCTGAAGGGTTGAAGATTGAATTTCAATCAAGGGCACGTACCTTGGTTGTGGGCTTGATCACCACATGCAGGAGGCAACCAGTGAATGTGTCTCTCTCACATCGATGTTTCTCTGTCTCTACCCCTCCCTTCTACTCTCTCTAATAACCAATGGAAAAGATATCCTTGGGTGAAAATTAACAACAACAAAAAATTTAATACCAGGATATAAAACTTCATATTAAGCAAAATTCTAATTTGGGGTGTGTGAAAACAATGAAAGCAAATAATCTAACATGTGAACTGTAATGGAATAGTGTAAATTTTAATTTTTTATGCATTTTATGTACCATTTATGATAAACATATACCACTATTAATTAAAATCAGAAATAGTGTCAAGCAAATTAAATAAACATTATTTACAGACAAAAAAAATTGTACACCTATGGACGAGGATAGTGAGGTGGGGAGTTAAGGGCATGGGGTGGGGTAGGAACTGGGTGGAAGGGAGCTATGGGGGGGAAAAAGAGGAACAACTATAATAATCTAAACAATAGAGATTTATTTTTAAAGGTAAAAAAAATACACACACACACACACACACACACACACTGCTTTTTACTCTCCTGCTTTAAAGCCTTCAGTGGCTTCCCACTATGCTTTTTTTAAAGCCTAGACTCCCTATATGGCCCACAAAGGTCCCATGTGTTATGTGCCCTGTCTACCTTTCTCACTTTACCTCATGATGTTCTCCCTCTCTACCTGCACCTCATTCTAAGTCCTTGATGGTCTCCTTTCAGGTCCTCAAAAATAATCAATTATTTACTGCTCCCAGGCCTACACATGTGTGATTCCTTTCCTTCCTGGAACATTGCCCACAGCACTTTTCACAAAGCTGGCTCCTTTATCAGTCAGACTTCAGCTCACCTTCCCTACAACACAGTTGTCTGACACACAATGGAAGCTCAAGTAAGTATTCACTGAATGAATAGGTTGCACAGTCTTCATTCAGATAATTCCAAATCTAAATATCTGCAATGAATCTCACCCTTCAATTTCAGTACCTCACATCTAAATGCCTGCTAGATATCCTGACCCCAAATTTAGCACACCAAGTACACTCAAAACCAAACCCTCATCTCTTCTGAAACCAGTTCCTCCAATATTCTGAAATTATATGAGCAATATAATCCACACATCACATTCTGCTTCAGAACTATGATTTTCCATTCATTTGCTCCATCTGTCCAAAATTCTAATCACCCTTTAAAACTGAATTAAACTATCACTTCATTCATTCATGTATTCAATCAACCACTTATTCATTCAACAAATACTTGTTGAGTACCTATTATGAGGCAGGCACTATGTTAGATACTGGAAAGCAAAGCAGACCTATTTTGTCTATCACACATCAGTCAAATAATCATACAAATATGTAATTATAAACTAAAAAAGTGCTAGAAACTATCAGAAAAAGTGAAGCAACAAGAAACACTCCTTTATCAAAAAGAAAAAGAAAAGAAACACTCCTTTGATGATGTGCTTACTGAATGATATGTAACTTATACCAGGCTGACTGGAAGGTAGAGCATGCCAGGTGGCAGGATCAGCCAAGCCCTGGAAGCAGGAGACCAGCAGACCTATCTTAAAGCACCTACCGTTCCGCCTTAAATATTCTATCCGTCTTGATCGCTTTCCCAATCCCATTGTCATTTTCCTGAGAGTTATCTGAAGGAAAAGACAGTGTCTCTTATGTGCCAACCCCCCCAGGAGATACCGAGTCACATGTATGGTACCTAAGGAGTCCATGCTTGTAAAAAGCTTCCAGATGACTCTGATATGCAGCCAATAATATGCCCAAACCACCTATTCAATAAACATATACTGATTTATTTTCTCATTAAAAATCTCTAAGGTTGGTGTGGTAAATTGTTTCCAAAGTTGGTTACAATAATCCCAACCATACTCCATGCCCTTTTGTAGTGTGACTTTGACTCTCCACCCATGTCCGTGTCCCCTCCCCTTGGATGTGGGCTACACTTGTGACTTACTTAAACCAAATGCAAAAGTGATGATGTATGATCCTCAGACCCAGCACTTAAGAGGCCCTGCAGCTTCCAACCATCATATAAAAGGAGCCTGATCTAAATTAATGAATGATGAAGCCAAGAGAGAAATAGACCTCGTGGAGGAGAACCAAGATGTCCTAGCCAACAGCCAAGCATTGCGTCCCCAGATATTTGAGTGAAGCCATGATAAATCCTCCAGTCTAATCAATATCACATAGAGCAAAAATAATATGTCCCTCTTCCCTGAACTACTAAACCCACAGAATTATGAGCAATAAAATGGTTGTCATCTGAAGCCACTAAAAGTTTTAGGGTGATTTGTTACTCAGGAATAGATAACTGAAACAGTCAGAAATTTGACACTGTTTTAGCAGTCATTCAAACGTTTCTCAACTTTGAAGATTAAGAAACACTTCTTCATATTCATTAAAATTACTCCTCCTTCCACTTAAGCCCATTTCCTTTTAAGTCTTTGAAGTACATAAGAACAATTAATCAAAATCCCCTTGGCAGAAACTATTCTTGTACTTGAAGATGATAATCAAACCATGCCTTAACTTTTCCTTCTCTAGGCTAAAATCTTTTTTAAAAACTTCTAATGATGACTTATTTGTTTTAACTTTTTAATCATCTTTATCCTCTCTTAAGTACACGGGGACCAGAATTAGATGTCACATACCAGTATCTAACAGATTATTTCCTAGCCCTTATGGTTAAGGTGACCAGATTTTAACATTGGTAAAGTGGGGACACCATTGACCGCTTGGCCGCCGAAAACTGTATATTCCCTTCCCGTTCTCCAGCCATTTCCTAGCTTATCATGCATTCTTTCCAAAATTCGGGACTTTTTTAAAACGCCGAGGGACATGGGACAAATTGTTAAAAAGCGGGACATCTGGTCACCTTACTTATGGTTCATCTTTCTATAATCAAATTCCACCTAGTCCCAAATATAGCATACTAGAGGTCCGGTGCACGAAATTCATGCACTGGGGGGTGGGGTGGGGGGCGAGGGGGGAGTCCCTCAGCCCAGCCAGCACCCTCTCGCAGTCTGGGAGCCCTTGGGGGATATCTGACTGGTGGATCCCCATAGGGATTGGGTCTAAACCAGCAATCAGACATCCTTAGTGCTGTTGTGGAGGTAGAAGAGGCTCCCGCCACCACTGCTGCGCTCGCCAGCCATGAGCCCGGCTTCTGGCTGAGTGGAGCTCCCCCTGTGGGAGCACACTGACCACCAATGGGGCAGCTCCTGCATTGAGTGTCTTTCCCACTCAATGGTGGTCAGTGCACATCATAGCAACCGGTCATTCCGCCATCGGGCCAAAACTGACTCTCCAACATCCCCCGAGGATCCTGGATTGTGAAAGGGTGCAGGCCAAGCCAAGGAACCCCTCCAGTGCATGATTGGGGCTGGGGAAGGATGTGGAAGGTTGGCCAGCTGAGGAGGGACCGCAGGAGGGCTCCAGGGTGTGTCCAGCCCATCTCACTCAGTCCCAATCAGCCAGACCCCAGCAGCAAGCAAACCCATCGGTCGGAGCGTCTGCCCATTGGTAGTCAGCGCATGTCACAGCAAACAGTTGAGTAGCCTTAGCATATTATTAGCATATTACACTTTTATTGGTTGAACGGCTGACCGGCTGACCAGATACTTACATATTAGGCTTTTATTATATTGGATTAGCACCCCCACAGTTGTGAATTATGCTATAACTTAATCACTTACTAGAATTTCTGTGAAATCTCTTCTGCTCTTAACACTCAGCTTACTCCAGCTGGCTAGGCAACTCATTTGGCTAGAGAGTCATTCCATACACCAAGTTTGTGGGTCCCTAGTCAGGGCACATGTAAGAAGCAAACAATGAATGCATAAATATGTAAAACCACAAAATGGATGTTTCTCTGTCTTTCTCTCTCAAAAATGAATAAATAACTATTTTTTAAAACCACTAGGCTTACTAGATTTTATGATGATTCCCTTCACTCATCAACTTCGTTTGACAGTCCATTTTTGTAGTAAGTTTTTAACAAATTCTATACCAGGGGTCCTCAAACTTTTTAAACAGGGGGCCAGTTCACTGTCCCTCAGACCATTGGAGGGCCGGACTATAGTTAAAAAAAAATTATGAACAAATTCTATGCACACTGCACATATTTTAAGCAGGACAGGCAGCGGTGGCAAAAACATCCGGCATGTGGCCCGCAGGCCGTAGTTTGAGGATGCATGTTCTAGACATTTGAAGCACAAAAGCAAAGCTTAAGAGGTTGAAGTGGGCACACCATTAATTTCCATCAAGATCTCTTAACATTGTCAGGGCCTTTCCCATAGGTGAGGCAGGCTCTGGGTACCTCCTCCTTCTATCTCAAAAATAAAGGGGCCTTGTTAAAGGGAAGAGTTTTAGCATCTGCATACCGAGCAAAGGTACCTTTGATGTAGAACCCAACATTTAACTACAAAGAGACAAACAAGTTGCTTAAGGGAATGTAAAAGCATTTTTCTCTCTGAATCTTACCTGAATATATGCCTAGATGCCACAAGTAGCTGTATAATCAATCACCAGTAAAGTAGAAATAATAAAGCCTACCTAACATATGGTATTATAGGTATCAAATAAAATGATAGAAGGGAATAATTTTATAAAGTACTATAAAACTGTTGAGCTCTAGCTGGTGTGGCTTAGTGGATAGAGGACTGGCCTGCGGACTGAAGGGTCCCGGGTTCGACTTTGACCAAGGGCACATACCTGGGCTGTAGGCTTGATTCTCGGTGGGGAGCATGCAGGAGGCAGCCGGTCAATGATTCTCTCTCATCATTGATGTTTCTATCTCTCTATCCCTCCCTCTCCCTTCCACTCTACAATCAATTAAATAAATAAATAAGAAAAAGAGATGTTTTTTTAAAAAAAATGTTAGGTGACATTATGGAACTCAGTTTTAGCAAGCCCTATAAATCTTATAACTAACTTTGAACAGTTAGCTGATGGTTTCAGGTGACATATACAGAACAAGGCACCATGGGCTCAAGTTCATCAAACAGAACTCAAAAATATGCCATCTTGTAAGAGAACTTACAAATTTTCTTATACTGCCAAGAGTAATAAAGACATTTGGACTAGTCATTGACCCTAAAGACCCACTTCAGCTGGAACTTTCTGATCAAAGTCAGGGCCCAGGAACACAACAGACTAGTGGAAGAGACACACAGTGCTGCAGAAATCTAAATAAGAAAGAAAAACTCCATATGAGAAAGTCAGAAAAGGTGTAACATCTGAACTAAGGTCTCCTTGCAGGAAGGGGGGGGGGGGGAGCACTTTGCAGTTAGAGAAAAGGAGGCCACTAGGAAAAAGCAGAGAGTCCTAAAAGGACATTGTATAACCAGGAACTAGAAAGATACAAAATTCAGGAGAGAAATGGTTATGGAAAGGAGGAAATAAGACGGGTGATAGTAACAGGTAGGGCAGGGTCAAATGGTGAAGGACTTTACCTATCAGAGCTAAGCAGGAAATAAGGAACCAATGCCACTCTGAAAACCTGAGACTGAGAAGATTAGGTCTGGCCTTTAAGAAAATAACTTTGGCCCTGGCTGGTTTGGCTCGGTGGATAGAGCGTCGGCCTACGAACTGAAGGGTCCCGGGTTTGATTCCAGCCGGGGGCATGTGCCTTGGTTGCCAGCGCATCCCCAGTGGGGAGTGTGCAGGAGGCAGCTGACCGATGCGGATGTTTCTCTCTCATCGATGTTTCTGGCTCTCTGTCCCTCTCTCTTCCTCTCTGTGAAGGATCAATGAAATATATTTAAAAAAAAAAAAAAGAAAGAAAATAACTTTGGCAACAGTATGAAGATGGAGCAGAGAAAGACCTGTGGAGTGGCAAAAGTCAGGTCAAGATTTGCTAAGGTCTGAACCAGAAGTTAGAAACTCAAATGCCTAGAGGCAGAGTGGGCAAAATCTTTAATGTACAAAATCTGGAAGCCCTAGCCGGTTTGGTTCAGTGGATAGAGCATCAGCCTGCGGACTAAAGGGTCTCAGGTTCAATTCTGGTCAAGGGCATGTACCTTGGTTGCGGTCACATCCCCAGTGGGGAGTGTGCAGGAGGCAGCTGATTGATGTTTCTCTCTCATCGATGTTTCTCTCTCATCGATGTTTCTAACTCTGTCCCTCTCCCTTTCTCTCTGTAAAAAAATAAAAATAAAAAATAAAAAAAGATCTGGGAGAATGGTGGTATCTGTAACCTTTGAAGAGTGCAAGCCCTGCCTAAGAGCATTTGCACACAAAATCGTAAGCCACTGGATTTGTTAAACAAAACATCTAGTTTTCGACCTCTGGTAAATATAGGCAATACAGTGGGAATAAAGAAAAGACACACATCAAGCAGTACTTTAATACAGTAGTAAACAAAAGGGTGTAGCAGCTGTGGATTTAGGATACTTACAGAACGTGAGGCATAAAAAGAGTAAATAGTAAGATTTTCTGGATATAATTATCAGAGGTCAAACGTACAGCAATATGAGCAGATAACAGACACTGGGTAGGGGAGATAATGATGTGCATGTGCTGAATTGAAGGTGCCTTTTGAACAACCTAGTAGGTTTGTCAAATTAGACAAAATTTGTCAAGATCTGAGAAGCTAGAAGTAAGGATCTGAAGTTTGGGAGAAATAGCTGAGCTGGTAAGAAATACTGAGCATAGCTGAATGTATGGGTATATTAGAGATCCTTAGAAGAAGGGGGTGGCAAGGCCTTGACTCACCTAAACATGTATGGGATAATGAAAAGAGAATGAGAAGAGACAAGGGGCCTCTAAGCCAGATGAAGAGGGTTGCTGGGAAAAAAGAATGGTTTAATAGTGTCAAGGGCTTTGCAGAGATTAAGTAAAATGAAGGCTAAAACCAGAACACTGGGTTTGGGAATTAGGAATCTACTGGTGATCTTCAGGAAAAACATCTCTAGGATAATGGGGGCGGGAGCCAAAATAAAGGGTTGCTAAAGAGGATCAGAGTTGTGAAAGTAGAGTATGGGCTCTTCCTCATTCTACCCTTATTGAGAACCTAGTATTTGCCAAGCACCCCGGATATAATTTTAACAGAGAAGCTGATTCTCAATATATCGTATGACGGGAGTAAATACAGGGCTTTCCTGAGTACCCATCAGTCTCGGTGAGTAAGGAGAGACTTCATAGAGGAAGTGACTTCTAGGCTGAAGCCAGTTCACTAGGGCTGTTGGGGCAGGGTGTCCAGAGAAGGCTTATTTGTGCAAAGGCCTCGGGCAAAAGAGAACATGGATACTTGAGATAATTGTAAGGAGCAGAAGAAAACTTGGAAGGGGGCAATTACCTAGTGTTTGAAGATTTTAAAAGTTTAGAAGTGAAGAGGAAGGAGATAGGGCAATAGCCTCAATAGAATTAGGGATGATGGGAGGTTCTTCCTGTTGTACCAAACCTTGGTTCAGTAACCTCAACATTTGGGTTCTGGCTAGGAAAAAATTCAGAGCCAAGACCCAAATTGTAAGAGAACATTTATTTGGTAAATCATAGAGGTAGAAAAGGTAATTCCTAAAAGAAATGGGCTTAGGAAACAAGTTAAAGAGGTAAAGGAAGGGCCCTTGGAGTTTGGGAGTGAGGAAGCTAATGGCAACAATGGGGGAAGGAGGGCTCCGGCTTGCTGCTAGGAGAGAGTGCGCAAAGGTCCTGTCCTAAGGGTTTAAAGGGTGAAGATTTTAGGGGCGGTCCCAGGGGAAGATCTCAATTGCATATTCAGCAGTTTTCCAGGATGTCCTTGTCAGGATTGTTGTCTCCACTGATTGGCCTGTAGCAGGGCAGGGGGTCATTATACAATGCAGTGGGTCCAGACATGGCTGGTTTTACTGCTTATCTGGACCTGGAGCTGAAATACAGCTGAGGACTAAATGTATCTCTAGGGAGGAAAGGTCTGCTAGGAGAGGAAAAGTCAAGCTGGAGGTGTGGTCCCACTCTACAATTGTCCTTTGCTAGGCACCTGGGGCTTTCCACCCTGGTGATCTTCTGTACCTGACCCATTGTCCTTACTCTGTCTAACTGCCTACAACACTCCTAATATCTCAGAAAAGAATATGGAACTCACTGGTAGACTGAATTCTGTACAATTCAATATTCATGACCACTAGGTAGATAAGCACATATGTTTGCCTTCTCTCTTTAACAATAGTTTAGTTTGACTAAGCTATTTCTCACAAGACACAAAAAGAACCGAAAACAAGAGCAAAGATGTATAAAGCTGAAAATCTGTTTGATTTCTCTAAGGTTGATATGCATGGTCTAACTAGGTCTAAAACCACATCCAGATGCCAAATGAAATGAAAACCTTCCCCTGTAAGCCCCAAAGAGTTGAAGGATTAACTTTAAGATACCCAAAGATAAGGCAGTAACTCACTTCTGAATAAGGATTTTCCACTGCAGCTCAGTCTAGCTAATGAAACGAAGAGAAACGGTCTGGGGTTACCTGATTTTGCCTCTTTCAAAACATTGCCTCGGCAGAGAGCGAGCTGCCTCCAGTTCCTGCCGCCTTGGAGCCATATTCAGATGAGATCATCTCAGGAACCAACAGCAGTGGCTTTCAGGCAAAGTGAATGGTGCCGCCTGGGGACATATCTTTGGTAAGCAAGACTGCCACAGAGCAGGCCGTTACTGAGGGCAATGCTGACTCATGCCAGGCAAAACTCACATTTCCTAAACAACGCAGCCTGAGCCAACCCACTATCAACTGCAACTTAGAGAAGAGGTGTCCCACTGATTTTTTTTTTTAAATCGAGTGCTGATTCCTGGGGACAGGTAAACCTCATTCCTCTAATGCTGATCACTCAATGGACTCTGGAGCCTTTCCTCAGAAAACTCCTGTGGTCACGTTCTGAAATTTCATTTGAGAACAGCTGGGCTCAGGACAGCAAGATTACTGAAGGTAGCAGGTTCACTGCTCTGAGGATTTCCCCCAAGAGGCTGATAAAGAAGTCACTTTGCATTTACAAATTAGAAAGCCTAGGTCTGAGGACTAGGGGAGCTGGCTCAGTCATCACAGGCTGTTTAAGCCACGGGGTGAGTTTCTGTTAGCTCTAACCAGGCTCATTGTTTTCCCCCACTAGGCCTTCTCTAACCTCTAATTCCTTAGACAACTCAAATTCTCTAATTAAGACAAATACTGAAGGATTTTTTTCATTAGCTGTCACATTCTCTATACTAAAGTTAAATTATCCACCATCAGACAGACCTACGAGATGCTTAAGGAATACGGGGATTTGTAAAAACTGCATTAATACTTGCTTTTAAAAGAAAAATCCCTAAATTTATGTTGATTCTCATTTATTGGCTAGCTTGCTCTAAAAAATCAATTCTAGAATGACTGGCTCATCAACAGCAACTATTATTTAATTTGCCCTGACAGGCTAGAATTTGTGTTGGTGCTAAACAAAGAAAACAAAAGATTAAGTCCTTGCTTTCTTTGTGTTTTCATTTGACAAAAAAAGAAATTAAAGTTCCCATCAGATCCTTCGGTTCCCTGCTCACAATTTCCCATGGTCATTAGCTATTTCTTAGCCCAGTCATTCGAGGCACCATATCTAGCCTCAAACTGGACACAGCTGCCAACCTGATGGTCATTCGATGAATGTTATTAGGTCAATTAAAATATACATGTAGACCATAATAATTAGGGCTTAACAAAACTATGCTATTTAATTCTATTCCTTCTCAAGGAGCTACTTTAAAAAATGTTTTTTATCCAACTCACTTAATTCCCCTTAATTTATTCTAATAGGTTAGCCATACTGAGCTTGTATAAGGTTTTTATGTTCCCTCTTTTATTTCCTCCCCTTCAGTGTTTCCCTTTTCAGAAAATGGCTGTGTTTAAAGTTTTCCCACAGTGTACGTTAATTAGTCCTTTTCAAATGATAAAAGCATCCTTACAGTTAACAACCATTATCTCATGGACCACACTTTATAAAATATTGCTGTAGTGGACGATAAGTCACAAACATTCTAACATGGATGGAGCAATTCTCAAGGCACATACAGTATATACAAATATGGAACCTCCACAAGGAAGAAACAGTATATTGTTAGAAGCCCGTGACTCCTTCTGTATTAATAAATAAGAGAAAATCCGACGGTATTGTGTCCAGGAAATAAATGTAAATTATATGAACAGCAACATGAGGGCCAGAAACATCAGAACTTTCTAACTACACTAAGATAAACACCATTTAGTATGTGAGGTGCCAGTAAGCTAGCGCACATTATCATTTCCCTGTTTGGGATTCTGTACAGTTCCAACCTGTTTCCCCCAAAAATAACCATACTCCATCCTAGTTCCTTCTTTAAACTGGAAAGGCTGAGAATTACACATTTAGAGCTTTAAAAAGATGCTAAATTTGATAATGATTTCAGCCACTTGCTGTTTTATGAGAATAAGTGAAAATCATGAGAATATAAAAGTATATGAGAAAAATTTTAAATTGTGGCTTTGTACTTAAGTTCTTCTAATGCAGAATCTTAAAACTCAAATAATTCACCACCCAAAGCTATATAAGTATACTTTTAATGGGAAGCCACAACAGATATGTTAGAGGGGTGGGTGTGTGTGTGTGTGTGTGTGTGTGTGTGTGTGAGAGAGAGTGTTTTGTATATGTAGGTACTAGTAAATATACCATACCCATTGTTTTACTTGAATAGGAATATGTAATGCCATTGATAATCCACATGTTTGCTTTTTTCTGCATTACATATTAACTTATAAACAGTAAGCAGCTGTCAAAATAGAAATAAAAATATTCATTTCTCAGGATTCTATAGTCTTCCAAATCCACAGAAAATTACCAAATACATACAAAAGATATGGGAGGATACACACACCAGGGAAGGAACTGCAATGGGAGCAGATCAAGGAGGTATTTTTTACTTTATCAATACTTGAAATTTTCTTATTTTATTTTTTATTTCAGAGGAAAGGAGAGAGATAGAAACATCAATGATGAGAGAGAATCACTGATCGGCTGCGTTCTGCATGCCCCCTACTGGGGATTGAGCCCATAACCCAGGCATGTGTCCTTGACCAGAATTGAATCTGGGACCCTTCAGTCCACAGGCTGATGCTCTTATCCACTGAGTCAAACAATCTAGGGCTGAAATTTTTTGAACAAGAAGTATATATCCAAATATTACTTGGTAATTTAAAATTCAGTTGAAGTTTAAAATTATTTTACCATTTATAAACTACTTTAATCTTGTCCCCTTCTCACTTTCTCAATACCTACCTACTTTCCTATTCCCTATGTGCTAAATGATACTGCACATTTCTTCTTTATAACAGAATTAACCTTATCTGTGTCCACATACTTTTTCTGACTCACAGATTGTAAAATGATAAACCAAAAAACCAGTGGCTTTCTCACCATGTTGAGAATTAGGAACATTGCCAAATTCTAATCTTTGGTGTGCTGGGATTTTATAACCTTTTATTTGTTTTTGTTTTTGTTTTTTTACATTAGTGTACCTCCCTCTTCAAAAAGGACATTATGGCCCTGGCCAGTGTGGCTTAGTTGGTTGAGCGTTGTCCCATGCACCAAAGGGCTGACGGTTCAATTCCCTGTCAGAACACATACCTAGGCTGCAGGTTTAATCCCTGTTCAGGGCGCATACAGGAGGCAACCGATTGATGTTTCTCTCTCACACCAATGTCTGTCTGTCTGTCTGTCTCTCTCTCTCTTTCTCTCTCCCTTCCTCTCTCTAAAACATATCCTGGGGTGAGGATTTTTTTAAAAAAGAAAAAGGATAATATGCATGTCAACCAAACACAGAAATGAAACATGAAATATAAAGTAAATTTTAGGACATTCAAGAATCAACTCTAAAGATACTTAAGAATCCACAGAGGTGCTTACTGAAAATGATCTTTGCCCATCCCAGTCCCAGACACTGAATTCACAAAGTGGAGGGAGGCCTCAAAGTTGGAATCCTATATAATAAAAGGCTAATATGCAAATAGGCCAACTGGCGGAATGACCGGTAGCTATAATGTGCACTGACCAAAAGGGGGCAGACACTCAATGCAGGAGCTGCCCTCTGGTGGTCACTGATCTCCCACAGGAGGAGCAGCACTCAGCCAGCAGCTGGGCTCATGGCTGGTGAGCATAACAGCACTAGTGGCAGGAGCCTCTTCCCCATCCATGGCAGTCAGACATCCTCCGAGGGCTCCTGGACTGCCAGAAGGTGCAGGCTGGGCTGAGGGAACCCCTGAAATTCGTGCACTGGGCCTCTAGTTTTTAATAAGTATTCTCCTCTCTCAAGTGATTCTGATGCAGACGGGCCTTGGATCATGTGTTGAGAGACAGGTCATAGGTATGTCCCCCAAGTACTGTTCCCAGTAAAACGAAGTTTTTGTTGAAACACCACTGAACTGAATAGTAGTCCCACTGAGCATGTCTTAGACATTAGTTCCCTCACCCACAAGAACCACCATGAACATAACAATTGAACTGAATTTATTTTGTCTATTGGACCTTTATTTTCTTCAAGCCTCCAGAGACAACTATCCTAAATACCTTTAAGGATTTTAGTTGTCACCCACAGTAGTATGATACTGAGACATTTCCACACCTGGGATGCAGTACAGGGGTTTAGTGGAATTTTTATGACTGTAAAAATTAAAGTTCACTTGACTCAACAGAATAGTCAAATAAAACTAAGGAGAAAACCTCCTCAAAACGGGTTGAAAGTAGAGGCTTTTGACTTCCTGATGAGACAGTTTTGCCAGAAATTCAAACCATGGGATGCTATATAGCTCATATGTCTTGAGAGTACCCAAATGCCAACTTATCACTACAGCATCAGCCAACGCAGGCTCACTGTAACATTTGGAAGCACAAACCTGCTGTATAAAATGGCCTCTCCTGGGAGACAAAGCCAGTCGCCATGGTGGAAATCATTCCATCTTGGGGCCAGAAGGACCAGGCAGTCCCTTTAATCTTTAACGAGCCACTTTCATGTTCAGATACAGAACCGGCACTGTGTGAGGTCCAACTGGCTTCACAGTACTTTGCTGCAAAACAACCCTGGAGCTGACAAGGGCACACAGGCTAAGCCTGTCTGCGCTGGTGCAGTTACCAGAATCTGCTCTGTAATGTAATTGTAGGCACTTTACTATCCACTGTGGTATAATACTTCAGAGTTCAGAAAGGTATCCAATATCAAGGGGGTAGCAACTGCCTACCTCAGGTGCAATGAAATACCAGGCTCCTAATGTCAGGAACTAAAAGCACAGCAAGCTTGCAGGAAAAGGAAAAATCCAAACTGTCAGGACACAGTCGGAGGACCTGACGACAACGCTGGGAGAAGGAAGTCAGCAATGTGACCAAACTGCTATCTTGGCCAGCTCACTTTAGACCCCTGACAAGGGAAATCTCAGCATTGTTGGATGGGTGTAATTTTCCACACAGAGCTATTTCTTCTTTTTTTTTTTTTTTTTTTCCTGAGCTGCTAATACAGAAAAATGGCAGGGAAAAGGCCCATCAAACTCCTTCACCCACACAACTCCAACAGCTTCAAAATAAAATGACTAGTAAGCTCCCAACCTATTCCCCAGTAACTACCCTCTCAGAACAAAGAATCTATAATTCCACTTCAAAGACTCACTGAATTCTTTACTGTATACCTCTGGATTCTTCTCCTCCCCAAATACATTTCTTCTTCCTCCTCCTCCTCCCTCCTCCCTCCTTCCTCACTCCATACTCATGCCCTGCCTCCAATCAGTCAAACTTCCTAAATTACCTTCTTAAGTTACCTTCATTCAAGTCCTCAAGTCTAGGAGGCCTTTGTTGACATGTGTTTCATTTTGACGGGTGATGCCTCGCCAAGCAGATAAGATTACCTGTTCAACTACAGTTAATCTTCAAACTGACTTCTGTAGGCTATGGAAATGAAGGGTAAGACTGCGCAGCTTGAATGTCCCATCAAGGTAATCAAAGTAATGGAAGAGGGAGAGAAGACAGAGAGACTGCAAAATAAAGACTGAACTGTACTACAGCAGCACTATCTGACTAAGCTGCTAAGGAGTAAACAAATACCCAGAGGACTATACATTCTCTAAAGATTACTGTGCTCACAGTTCTTGCTTCCCTGAAGGCTCTGCAAGAGATCACATCATAAAATCAGATGGGTTATTTTAAAAATTGATATATATTAACATCCAGAATTCTACTGGTTTTCTTGCAAATAAAACTACAACCTTATTTCAACCCAAACCCCTGAAACTGGAATAAAATCTATTTTGTTTAAATAGATTTGTTTAAATAGGTATCAAAGGTATCTCTCATCCCTTTTATAAGGGAAAAAAAGGTATCTCTTTCAAAGGTATCTCTCATCCCTTTTATAAGGAAAAAAAAAAAAAAAGATTAGAGAAAGGAACCCAAAGTTTTGTCTTAGACATTAAGTGCTTTAAAAAAAACCACAGGAAAACTTTGCAGGCCAGAAGGGAGTGGCAAGAAATATTCAAAGTGATGAATAGCAAGAACCTACAACCAAGATTACTTTACCCAGCAAAGCTATCATTCAGAATTGAAGGTCGGATAAAGAGCTTCACAGACAAGAAAAAGCTAAAAGAGTTCATCACCACCCAACCAGTATTATATGAAATGCTGAAAGGTATCCTTTGAGAAGAGGAAAAAGAAAAAGTAAAGATAAAAATTATGAACAACAAATACATATCTACCAACAAGTGAACCTAAAAATCAAGTGAATAGAAAAATCTGATGAACAGAATAACCTGGTGAATAGAATAGAATCAGGGGCATAGAAAGGGAGTGGACTGACAATTCTCAGGGGGAAAGGGGTGCTGGGGGTGCGGGAAGAGACTGGACAAAAGTCATACACCTATGGATGAGGACAGTGGGGTAAGGGCAGAGGGTGGGGTGGGAACTGGGAGGAGGGGAGCTATGGAGGGGGAAAAAGAGGAACAACTATAATAATATGAACAATAAAGATTAAAAAAAACACAGGGAAAAATGTCTGTAATACATTATCCATTTTAATGAAGAAAAAAAAAAAGAATTATAGAACAGCAGCCGGGGAATACACACACACAAATATATGCACAAGATACATACACACAGCCCTAACTGGTTTGGCTCAGTGGATAGAGCGTCAGCCTGCGGACTGAAGGGTCCCAGGTTCGATTCCCATCAAGGGCATGTTGCGGGCATGCCCTTGGTTGCGGGCACATCCCCAGTGGGAGGTGTGCAGAAGGCAGCTCATCGATGTTTCTCTCTCTCATCGATATTTCTAGCTCTCTATCCCTCTCCCTTCCTCTCTGTCAAATATCAATAAAATATATGCTTTTTTAAAAAAGATACATATAAGGATGGACAAAAGTAGGTTTACAGTTGTGAGTGCATGAAACAGAGTTTATTTTTGTAGTATTATCTATTATTTTGTTATTTTCCATGTGAATAACTGTAAACCTACTTTTGCCTACCCCATATATACAGAAAAAAGATACAAAACACATATAGTTAAAATGTCTAAAATCATTTAATAGTTATTTCCAGTAGGGATGGGGGTTTACCTTCTGTGCTATTTTAGTGTGTGTATATACTAAATATATATATACACACTAAACATATATATGTTTGTTTTTTAAATATACTTTATTGATTTTTTACAGAGAGGAAGGGAGAAGGATAGAGAGTTAGAAACATCGATGGGAGAGAAACATCAATCAGCTGCCTCCTGCACACTCCCCACCAGGGTTGTGTCCGCAACCAAGGTACATGCCGTTGATCGGAATCGGACCTGGGACCCTTGAGTTCGCAGGCCGACGCTCTATCCGCTGAGCCAAACCGGTCAGGGCTGTTTGTTTTTATTTCAGAGAGGGAGGAAGAGGGAGAGATAGAAACATCAAGGATGAGAGAGAATCATTGATTGGCTGCCTCCTGCACACCCGCTACTGGGGATTGAGCCAGCAACCCAGGCATGTGCCCTTGAACAGAATCAAACCCGGGACACTTCAGTCTGCAGGCCGACACTCTATCCACTGAGCCAAACCAGCTAGGGCTATTTTAGTATTTTAAAATGAGTATTGTAAGCTAATTATTACCAGAAAGAACCTAGGATCACTTCACAAATAATAAGAAACAAAACAATTTTAACAAGTTCTGAGGACTATTCTGAGCCATATTTTTAGTATATTAAAGGCTATATATTCATTGAGGCACATTTATAAAGAATTAAGCAAAAATTCATAATTGGGGATAGCGTTGTTCATTTGTTCAACATCGCTGGGAGCACTGTGCTAGAAGCAGGGCTGTGGTAGTTACTGCCAGATAAAGGAAGAGAGTCTCATGTTCACAGTTCTTGCTCTTCTCTTCTTAGTCTTCCCTTTCTCAAGGAAACCATAGCAAGGAAATTAAAAAGCAAGGCAACAGACCACTGAACACTACAGAGGCAGAGCCAACATGGAGGGATAACAATACTCAACTCAAAAATCTTTGCTTCGCCTTGACTGGGTTGGCTCAGTGGATAGAGCGTTGGCCTGCGAACTGAAGGGTCCCAGGTTCGATTCCGGTCAAGGGCATGTACCTTGGTTGCGGGCACATTCCCAGTGGGGAGTGTGCAGGAGGCAGCTGATCGATGTTTCTCTCTCATCGATGTTTCTGACTCTCCCTCTCCCTTCCTCTCTGTAAAAAATCAATAAAATATATATTTTTAAAAATCTTTGCTTTTGTCAGTCAAATCACTTTTACTAAGTAACCTGATTAACTTTAAAACCAGATATGCTAACTATTAGAAAAACTAAAAATTTTTTTTAAATGGTGACAGTATCAAATGCTGGCAAAGATGCAAAGAAACTGGATCTCATACATTGCTGGAAGGACTGTAAAATGGTATCGCCAGTCTAGAAAATAGTTTGGCAGTTTCTTGAAAAACCTAATCCATTAGATGCAGCAACTGCATTGCTGGGCACTTAACCCAGAGAGATTAAAACTTGTGTCCACACAAAGTTAAACTGCTTTATCTGTAATAGCCAAAAACTGGAAACACCAGAATGCCCTTCAAATAGACGAATGTTTAACTGTGGCACATCCATATCATGGAATGTTGAGCAAATAAAGAGGAATGGATTATTGCTACACTCAATTACTTGATGAAAGTGCTAAGTGAGAAAATGCCCATTTTAGAAAGTCATATACTATTATGATTCCATTCCCATAACATTTCAGAAATGACAAAATTATAGACAGAGAACAGATTATTGGTGGCCAAGGATTAAGGATGATGGGAGCAGGGAATGACTGTAAAATACAATTATTATTATTAATTCAACTATCCAACCACTATGGAGAACTAAAGAAGTGTGAAAACTTTGTAAAGCAAAGCACATTTCATATTATTTGGCAGTGACTCCTATGGAACAACAACAACAAAAGATTTTTTAAACACAAATCAGTCAGTGGCTCAACCACCTGAAACACATTTCAGGCATTATTTGTGCCCTATCCCTCCAGGTATATTTTTTTTTTTTTGAGATTTTTATTTATCAAGCAGAAGCTAGAGTAAAATTTAAAATATGTAGTGGAATTTTTAGTGTTAGAGCAAAACCTCTATTTAGAAAGCTTGAAGTCTTACCAAAATAAAATATAAAAGTATTTTTAAAAAACATTCACCATATCCTAACTGGTATGGCTCAGTGAACAGAGCATCAGCCTGCGGACTCAAGGGTCCCAGGTTCAATTCCGGTCAAGGGATTGCACCTTGGTTATGGGCACATCCCCAGTGGGGGGGGTGCAGGAGGCAGCTGATCAATGTTTCTCTCTCATTGATGTTTCTAACTCTCTATCTCTCTCCCTTCCTCTCTGTGAAAAATCAGTAAAATATATTTTTAAAAAAACAATATTCACCATAATAGCTCCTCAATTTTGTGCATTAACATTTAATGTGTAATTAATGTAGTAAAATATCAATTATTCAAACTCTGATAGAAGGCCAGATTAAGTACATAATTGCTATTTCTTTAAGAAAAAGTCATATTCTTTTAAGTATATACAGTAACAAACTAATCTGACAAATTGGTTCACTGTTGGATTTTAGCATAGGCTGAACAATAAATCTGAAATAATCAAACCAATTATTCATATGTTACTGGTTTCTTTGCAATATTTTAAGTAGTTCATTTGTGGAGAATATTTTTCTATATAATCTATCATTTTGTGGCAAGTTAAGCTAGTGAACAAATTTTAAGCCAAAATAATAAAGGAATCTAATTTTCTTAAATTTTAAACAATAATCATTTTTAACATTGCCTTAGAACACAGATGCCAGTATTTTCTACAGAAATATAGCACCTGGTACATCTTAACATTTTTATATTAATTATAGCATCCCTCCAGGTATTTTTATCTGAGCCCCTGTAGAGCCATGAACAATGAAATCAGAAGGCAGGAAAAGTAACCCGTGCTGAATGAACGCACTGCAATCTGAGCTCAGCATTCAGCCAAAAGTATCTGCTTGAAATCAAAAGGATCTAAAAGCTGCACCAATTCGACAAATAACTTGTGAAAGCTGTGGTTACCAGGTAGGGCGCCTCACATGTGACAGGCTTCTTACTGCAAATAGGTTTTTTCTTACCGCAAAGTCTCAGTAGCTGTCTTCAAAATGTGCGGGAGAGGTCAGTGGAAAAAATGTAAATACTTCCTCAGTGATTCTCTAACCCAATCCTCACAGGGCCTCACACATACTGAAAGCAAAATACGTGTCTCAAGTCCAAATAACAAAGTTTTACTTTCTATCCTTACTGATCAAGGCTTCTTACTAAAAGTAGTCTATCACAATTTATTTCACTATCACTCACAACAGGAGGCATCATGGGGTGCCAACATCTTTGTATCTTATGTAGAAGCCAATTTATTGAGAAGGTCTATTGACAAATAGGAAAGGAAGGGAAGGAGGGAGGGAGGGAACAAAAACTACCAATAAATTCTCCTCTAACCCAATGCTGTTTAGCCAAATGTGCTTTTAAGGCGACTAGTTTATACAACAAATACAATTAAAATTTTAGAATTAGAAATAAACTAACAAACTATAGTTTATTAGTTTTATAGTTTAATAAACTATAAAACAATCCTTCAGTATAAATAGAACTAAAACTAGTAAAACAAGTAACAAGTATTGCTAATATAATCTTTAAATCGCATTCTATACAAGGAGGCCCATGTACAAAGGGATAATTTTAAGCCCACATTATATGAAATGGAGCCTATTTCTTTTTCTTTTTTAAAGAAATATATTTTATTGACTTTAGAGAAAGAGGAAGGGCGAGGGGGAGAAAGGTGGGGAGAGAGAGAGAGAGAACAAAAAAAAAAACATTGACTGGCTGCCTCCTGCACACCCCCTACTGGGGCTGGAGCCTCCAACCTAACCTTGTGCCCTGACCAGGAACCAAATCTTTCAGTTCATGGGACAGCACTCAACCAACTGAGCCACTCCAGCTAATCCAAAATGGAACCTATTTCTAAAGACCTAACAGATGAGCTCATGGAGTGTGAGGCAGCTGTAGCCTGGTGATTGGGCCTTCACCAGCCAGACTACTTGGATTCAAACACTGTGTGGCCTTAGGCCCACTGTTTAACTTCTCTGCACAGCATTTTCACATTTGTAAGAACACAGATAATAAACCTAGACCTCATAGGATTGTTGGATGAAATGCGTTCACATAGTCCCTGGTACATGGTGAGCACACATTAACTGCTGGTAATTTTTGTGCAAGTGAAATATAACACAAAGATAACTATCACACAAGAAAATACATGTCAGTCTTTTGATCAGTCCTACACTTAATTCTCTCATACTTTTAAACACAAATAAGCCTTCCACTCCTAATTCCCACTAAAGAATGCATATAACCCTAGGTGGGTGTTCAATGGTTAGAGCGTTGGCCTGAGGACTGAAGGGTCTCAGGTTCAATTCACGTCAGAGGCACGTACCTTGGTTGTAGGCTTGACTCCCAGCCCCAGTCAGGGCACACACAGAAGGCAACCAGTCAATGTTTCTCTCTGTGTCTCTCCCCCTTCCTTCCACTCTCTAAAAATCAATGGAAAATATCCTCAATAAGGATTAACAACAACAACAAAAAGCATACAATTTCATTCAGAAAAAAGTATCATTTTACACAATGCAATGAGTAAAGTAAACTCTGTTGAGCATGCTTAACACTCCCAAGCTCTTCTTGGCAACATATCAATAGGAAAGGGGACTATTTTGTAAAGGTGGTTTTATAACATCCTTCACCAAATGTAATGTTCAAAGTAAAAATTCAAGACTTCACATAGCAGGTATGGAGATTTTCAAAAACTCATGTTTCCCATATATATATATACTAGCGGCCCGGTGCATGAAATTCATGCATGGAGTGGGGTCCCCTCAGTCCAGCCGGTAGCCTCTCCAATCGGACACCCCTGTGGCATCAGGCCTAAACTGGCAGTCGGACATCCCTCTCGCAATCTAGAAGCGCTGACTCCTAACCGCTCACCTGCCGGTTTGCCTGATCATCTCTAACTGCCTATTCTAGCCTGCTTGCCTGATTGCCCCTAACCCCTCTGCCTGCCTGCTTGTCTGGTCACCCCTAACCTCTCTGCCTGCCTGCTTGCCTGATTGCCTCTACCTGCCTTCCCCTACCAGCCTGATCTCGCCCCCAGTGGCCCTCATCCCCAATGGCCTGGTTGCCCCTAACTGCCTCTGCCTTGGCCCTCACCAGCATGGCTTTTTCCAGCATGGCTTTTTCCAGAAGTCAGATATCTAGAAGATGGACAGTCAACCCAGTCTAATTAGCATATTACCCTTTTATTAGTATAGATGTACTAGAGGCCTTCCCTTCCCCTGGCTGCCAACATGGGTTTTCCTCCAGCACCGAGAACTCAGGCCTTGGCTCTGGCCGGAGTCATCAGTCTTCACCAGTTGGGCCTGGAAGCCTTCAGTCTTCGCCGCTCGGGCCCTGGACTTTTCAGTCTTCGCCACTCTTCACCACCAGGCCCCAGAGTCTCTAGTCTTCATCGCTCTTTGCCGCTCTGGCACTGGAGGCTTTAGTCTTTGCTGCTCCCACTCCGCCTCTTTGTGCCTGCATATGCAAATTAACCACCATCTTTGTTGTGTTAATTTGCATACTCTCCTAATTGGCTGGTGAGCATAGCCAAGGGACGGTCAATTTACATGTTTGTCTATTATTAGGTAAGATGCTTAAGCGGCCATTAAGATCGAACAACCAGAATGACAAGAACAACTGAACAACCAAACAACCGGCAATAGCTATGATGCACACTGACGCAGACCTTGCTGCTGGGGCCCTGACAACCCCAAATCTGGTTCACCTGCACCCTGGACCCAGACAGGAGGAAGGAGGGAGCCTGATTCTTTGTGGAATCGGCCATTGGTTAGCTTGCTGCTGGGGCCAACCTCCCACAGTCCCTCTCCCTGTCCCCCTCAATCACCCCAATATGGGGGGACCAGCTACCCCATTGGTCCCAATTGCTGGCCAGGCCAAGAGACCCCACCTGTGTACAAATCCATGCACCGGGCCTCTAGTCTTATATAATAAAAGAGAAACATGCAAATTGACCGTTACAACCAGCCAATCAGAGCAGCTGTATGCAAATTAACCCAGCCAAGATGGAGGCCAACAGCCATGGAGCTAGAGCAAACCAAAGGCTTCTGTTGCAACTGCCTGCCTAGGCTGGCTGAGCCTCTGCTCACAGCCACGCCCACCAGCCAATCAGAGCGGCTGTATGCAAATTAACCCAGCCAAGATGGAGGCTGGCAGGGTGG